>CAIGRB010110065.1:0-22338 GCA_903798255.1 Fraxinus quadrangulata
CTGTGGGAAAAGGGTTTTCATCCATTGCCATCTTCTTCTTATCTTCGAACGTAATTGGCCCTGATTCGATGGCACCATGTAACACATGACGAAAGACTAAGCAATGGTTTGGATGAGAACTGGCTCATTCATTCTGGGCGGCCGTAAGGCACTCCATTCACTTAGATTCTGGGGGTCTTGCAATCTTGGGCGATGACGTTACTTTGTTCTTGGGCCACCATTGCATTCATCAATGGTCATATTGGGGCCTTTGTCCTGGACTTCCCCAATTGGGCTTCATTCCTTGGACTATTTAATTTAGGTTACACTTTTTGTATGTCAACAATACCAAAATGATTGGTTCATTTTTTTATACATGATTTCCCCTAAACCAAAAAGAATCGTTGCTGTGTAAATTAGATTTGTAACGTATATAAAAAAAAGTTATGCTATTTAAAAAAACTGAAATACGAAGTAAGAAATATGAGTTTTATGTGCACTATGGGAATTTAGTGTTTTATCGCATGTTACAGCCCCCAGATGTTTTTTTCTATCAATTTGTCTTCTCTTAGGAAGGAGAGCTTTTAAGATTTTAATTGGATGTAAAACTTTTCAGGTATGGCATGATTTACTCTCTGCGTGTGCCCTATTATTACAAAACACGGTAGTATTATTATTAACTTTTTTTTTTAAAGAAAAGGATAATATATATCTAAAATACTAAACATCATTTGAACTCAGTGACTATTTCGAATGAAGCAACAATGAAAAAAGCGGTGTTAGCTTTTGTGGACAATGGTAGCCCTGTAATATAAAATAAATATTGGGGATTGAAATATTTAGTTAGTCTATGTACATGAAAGCTTATGTATATACTGTATATTTGTTACCATTGAAAGAAGACATTTTAGATGCTTTGCTATAACCACAGGCTGTTTTGTTAGATTTTCTGAAATGCGGCTACTTTCATTATCAACAAAGTTTTCCCACCTTGTCGAAGCATTGTTTCAAACCTACAATATATGGTAGCATTATGATTGACAAGAAATAATATAGTGGAACACATGAAAAAGTAATAAGTATAAAATAAAAATTTAAGAAGTAGAGTTGTACTTATTGTTAACAAGGACTAAATCTTGGACAAGAGAATGAGTTCTGTAACGTGTTTGAAGAAGTCTCTAAAGTAATGCTTGAAGCGTTGTTAATAATTTTTATAAGTATTGTAAATTATGAAAACATAACTAAGTGTTCACATAAGAATGTGCGGATAAAAAATGTAAAGTACTACAAAACATACTTATAAATGCATTTGAATTATGAATTTTTCGAGTTCTTAGAAGTCATTGAAATTGTATGTAGACATTAAAAGTGCAATGTGACATTCTTCGACTTGCTGCAAATTAACCTTTCCTAGAATGGCCCAATATATTTCATTCAATCTGGAAGATATTCAGACTTTGCAATTTTCACTAATGCATTTGTATCAAGATCCTATTTGACTTTTTTTTTTCAAAACTTTTTATTTTTTATACTCATTTTCAACCACATAATTACACAATAGAATATTTTGCATGTAAACTAAAAAATTTTCACTATTTTTTAACCACATATTATCCAGAAAATCATTATTCAAAATATCATTTTCATCCGGTTTCTCTTTATAATGACAATCTAACCCACTAAGTAAGTTTTGCCCAATATTAGCTCGTCCTTGTAAGTATTTATATGATCATCATATAAGGTTGCCTGAATTATTGTTCCCTATTATAGAAAGTATAAAATCAAATTAGAATGTCATGTATTATTTGGGTAGTTAAATATAGATTTATTTGTTGAACTGCAGTTTAAAAAAAATTGAAAACAAACACTTTCGATATCTCTAATGCATATGTATACACACATATTCATACATAATAAGAAATTCTAAAGCCGTAAGAAAACGTATTTGTTAAACTAAAGACTTACCTATGAGTCCATAAGCACCTTTTGGGGAACTTCCTGGGGCCTTTCCGAAATGTTTTTGGTGAAATTTTCTTTGCAACAATCATCTTTGCAATCCACCCAGAGGCTCTAGTAGTAACATCTTGAATGATGCTCTAGGGTTTATATATGCGAATCTATAACTATTTTATGAAATCTTGCTCATGTTCGAGTTCCATTCTCCAAAAATACATTTTTTCTCTTTCTAATTTTCAACTACACATTTTCAATAAAATAATATTACATACGAATAAAAAATATTACCTTATTTTTTAATCACATGTTTACGTCCAAAGAATAATGCGGTAGTTCGCTTTGGGGTGTCGATTCCAAAGCGAGATGGCTGAAATGCTTAAGGAATCCTAATGATGATTGTTCTTTTGAATGTGTAGTAAAATTTATTGTTTGAGTGAAATGCGGTAGTTCGCGTTGGTGTGTCGATTCCAAAGCGAGATGGCTGAAATGCTTAAGGAATCCAAATGATGATTGTTCTTTTGAATGAGTAGTAAAATTTATTGTTTGAGTGAATTTAAAATCAATGTTTGAGATAACAAATCATTGGAATTCCCTCCACTGGATTTGATCAATCACATCAATAATTCATTCTTTCTACTCAATTAGAGATGTTTTACCTAACTCTCTAACCGGAGATATAATGTTAAAAATTAATTTAATTCAATTGTAATCCTAGCATCTAGATTTTCTATAACAGAGACGCACTCTTTTTATTAGAATAAGATTCGAAAAACAACCATATACTAGCATAAAGCAATAATCAATCCACCAATAAAATAAATGAAATTAAAACTCTACAAATAGTTCAATTCTTCGATAGACAACGCATGACTGAATTTATGAAAAATTTAATAAAAGTTAAGCCAATCTTAAAATAAACTTATGACAAGAATGTATAAACCTAGGATTGTTCAATAAAGAAAGATCAAAATACATGAATAACTAATGTAAAATCACCAAATCCAACCGAGTTCCTTCGTAGCTTCACCGAAATCTTTATTTTCTCATAAGAAATTCTTAAGCTCCAAGGGAGAAAAAATGTGTATGGAGGCGTTCAAAGTGTTCTTGGACGTATTAGGGTTCAAATACGCGGATCCCACTTGTTTCCATAAGTAATTGAATGAAATTAGGAAACAAAATATTCGGCCACCGAATATAACTATGTGACCACATAGTTCATTTGCATGCGGCCGCATAGTTCATGGAAAATCGACGTTTTAATTCCCTGAAGCAGTGTATGCGACCGCATGGGAGGCAACACTTGCAACCACACAGTGTTGTGTAACTTCCAAAATCTGCGTTTTAGTCCTCTAACTTAGGTTGCGACTCTTGACCTCTTTCCTTGTTTCATCTCGAACCAATGCTTTATTCCTTTGCTCAATTTGACCTCGACATCTTCATATCTTCATTTCCTCTTCCGGTTCATCTTTTGATTATTTGCATCTTGGTTCTTGAACTTTGCTTTTCCTTCATTTTGGTCATTTTTTCCACTTGTTTCTCCTTATTTTCGCTACATTCATCACGTTGTCGTACACAACGTAAATTACATAGAATTGAGTTATATTCCAACATATTAATTAACAATTGTCCATGTTTTGATAATAAAAAAAGTATGTAATAACGCACTTAGCAAACTCCCCCAAATTTGAACTATTTTTTGTTCTCAAACAAAATTGTAACTTGACTCTATATAAAACATAGTTTAACAACCTGCCGTATCTCAGGATTGGAATTTAGTAATCAAACAAATTTACAAATTTCAACAGTGCAAAAATTAAATCAATCTCCACTTGTTACATGCATAACCCGACGTGTGTGTATGTGAAAACTCATGTCAACATATTAAGATCGTGATTGGCTCAACACCTGACATGGAGTAGTCATATATTTCCTTACTTCGAGATGCATCCTAAGTTGAACTTATTCAATTCTATTCCTTACCCTCTCTTAGCTTGGATAGATCTCACCATTACAAGTTCACACTTCAACAAATCGAGATTCTCCTTTTTTTTTTTATTGTTTCAACATTTAAGACTGAGCTAAATTATTTGCCTCTTATCAAATGTACAGTTCTATCAACTAAATGTCTGGGGTCTAATCAATGTAGTTGTGTCTTTATATTTATTTTAAACATCTTCTCATTTGCTTTCTATATAATCCAAGTAACGAGCTCTAGGCTGATGGCTCACACGTTAGATGACCATAGGGCACCAGGTTTTAAATCACCTTACAGGCTTAATCACCTGGGTTATACAAGCTCAAAAAAAATCTTTTATTTATTCAAAGATTAGTGCACTGCCTATTTTTTAGACATTCAGTTTCTAAAACTAACCTCTAACTTAAAAACTTTCACTTTGTCTTCATCTCATTGGTTTTAAACAATCCACACATGATAATTTTCATACACAGAATCCCTACTCATCTCAATGTTCCCTTGTAACAGCTCAATCGTCTCCAAATTATCCTATAGTTGGATTATGGATTAATACTGTTGAAGTTACTTGGATTTACTTACTATGTTCAACTATTCTATATAACATTGTCCATAAAGTTTAAATAAAACACAAAATTGAAAAGCACATAAAGAATATGACAAATGTACAATAAGGTAAAGAAAATGGGGCTCAGAATACTCCCCTTATCAGTACGAAGGTGGTTGATGGAAACTGAAACCAGATGCACCGTCAGCTGATGGTAGAAGGAGTTATGCGAGTATCTGTGTGAGCTCGACCTGCATGCTCTGAATGTGTAGAGATTATTCCCGAACCTCATTCTCGATGTTACCCAAGCGATCCCAAGTCTCATTAGCCCTCAGCTGAATCCCATCGACTCTACCCACATAGTTATTCAGCCATCCATTCATGACCTCAACCTCCTGTCTCGTAGTCAAGGACTCCCTACTAGCAATAGAAACGAAGTTGCTGATGCTCAACATGTCACTCCTCATAGTCTGGATATCCATGCCCATGGCGCCCACAACACACATGATCCATTTGTACCTTACCCATGTCTGATGTAGATGCCCGGACCCCGGAGTGTCTATGTCACTGTTGAAGTTTACATAAAATTCACGAACCAGACCCTCATATGCTGGGTGAGGTCTTTCAACGACTTTATCATAATCGTAGTTTTGTACCAAAGTTACGATCTCAAATCGAGAAAATCTTCTAATCACATTGGCTGTTCTGAAAGTAGTACCCAGTGGCTAATAACATCTAAGTATCGTGTGGTGTCCTCCTGATCCAAAAATCTCCTTATTCTTCCTTCAAGGCCCCTTGTCGTGCAGTACCCGAAGTAGAGGTCACCTTTTCCTTTGGAGGTGCGCTTAGAAGGCATTCTGCAAACATAACAAGAATTAAAACATGTAAGTTAACTGTGATGCATAAATGAATACCATATTGCTTGGAGATAATATAAGAAGATAAGCATCAAATCCCTAAACTTATGTCATAAGCAAAAAAAAAAAAAAAATCAAGTAATATATCAAACAAAGCATGATACAATGTAACAATGCTATGCTTGACAAAATGTGTAATGAAACATGGGTTTTATCATAAAAGTTCAAAATGTAGTGTAAAAACCCAATATCCACTCAAAGAAAGGAAATTATGCATTTAAAATCATGTTTGACTAAGCATGTTCGCCTCCGAACACTGTCTAGAAAAATCAAAATTTTCCCGAGAAATCTCCAGGCATATGAAATAATGTTCATTAGTCCAACACACGTTCAAATTTGAGATCAAACGGACTTCATTTGGGTTAGAAAACATAATGACGAACTGAGTGACGTGAAGTGAATTTTGCAAGCCATGTCATGATTATGTGTGACATTTTGAGTTTTGGTGTTTCCAAATGCATTATTCAATGAAGTTTAACACAAAAATCAAGCCAAAACACATAGAAATCATGTTACATTCGAGATGAACCCTAATTCAACACAAATGTTCACACATGCATTTCATCGAACACTTTGAAGGCATTATTTTTTTTATAAAACTTCCAAAAAAATGATATTAATCAAGCCACAATTTTTTCTCAATTCAACAAACAAGCATAACTTCATCACTACCTAGTCCCGTTACTCCATCTTAAACATTTAATGTCATGTCCTAAAGCAATTAAAAAAAAATTACATAGCATGAAGTAAAAAAAATTGGTTAACATACCTTAATGTAGGATGTGATGTTGAAGATGAAACCCATGTCGTGTGTGTTCGAGGCCTAAGAGTGAAATTGATGAGTATATGTGTTTGTGTTCGTGGATGAGAGCATGAAGAAGAGGAACCGGGTGCGTGTTGTGTGAGTTGTGTAGAGTTTGTTCTGTTTTTAAAACTGATTTTTGGGCTTTTCACTAACTCTATACAACCGCATAGAGTCAATGGTTGCGGTCGCATAAAGCAAAGTATCAGGGTCAAGTTAGGCCCTGGTCCATGACATGCGACCGCATTATTAGGTAGTCTATACGGTCGCATAGACTATCAGTAAGGCAAATTATTTTTCACGTTCGTCCATTCGAGATCCTTGAGGTCTCGATTTCTTGCAAACAAGTTCAAATTCATGTAATGAATAAGTGCAATGTGGAAATTTTTTTTTAAAAAAACTCGTTTTTGGTCAATTTTTACTAGAAACTCAGTTTTCGCTCTACAATGCAACCCTGCTTTTTAACGCCCTCAAAACTTGTCAAAACACATTTTATACCACAACAACTTAGAGGTTTAAGCAATTTTTTAAAGAAAAATTCCATGATTATTGCAATTCACAACAAACTATACAAATTGCAACAAACTCGACAATGAACTCTCTCCCCAACCAAATCGAACATTGTCCTCAATGTCTAAACATGCCTACCAAAGGGAAGGATATCACCTGAATACTGAAGTAAATCAACATAGAGTCTGAACGATGGTTAACCTGAAAGGTGTTCAATTGAAAAAATAAATTAAGAAACAAAAAGAAACCTAAAAACAAAACTAATATACAGAAAGGTAAAGTGGTTAACATACCTAAGTGATGTTAAGGACGGTAAACAGGGTTTGCAAGAGGAACTTCTTCCACTGCAGTCACCTACTGTCTATAAATTATCTTGAGATGCCGTCCATTCACTTTCAACACTCTATTATCGTTAGGATCCTCAATTTCAATTGTCCCATTATCAAAAACTTGTTTCACCATGAAAGGGCCACCTAAATCGAAGTTTTCTTGGGTGTTTATGAAGTCTAAAATCATACAAGTATACTTTTTGATTTGGTTCAAATGTTTTTCTATTAATAATTTTACCATTAAATACTTTCATTTTTTACTTGTAGATTTTAGAATTCTCATATGCATCATTTCTTAACTTTTCCAACTCAGATAACTGAAACTTCCTAAGCTTACCCCCTCTCTTCTAGGTCAAAGTTAAAGTGTTTGATGACCCGATAGGCTTGGTACTCAAGCTCTACAGGTAAATGGCAGGGCTTTTCGAAAACAAGTCTATAAGGTGACATGCCTAAAAAGGTCTTAAAAGCTTTATGGTAAGCCCAAAGTGCATCATTTAGTCTTAAGGACCAATCTTTACAATTGGGGTTCACCTTTTTTTCCAAAATTTGTTTGATTTTCCTATTAGTCAATTCTACTTGTCCACTAGTTTGGGGATGATAAGCAATAAAAATTGTATGAACAACCTTATACTTTTTCATTAGTGCTTCAAATGAATGGTTGTAAAAGTGTGTGCCTCTGTCACTAATAATAACTCGTGGTATGTCAAACCTAGACAAGATATTTTCTTTAAGAAAATTAACAACCGTTTTATTATCATTGGCCCTACAAGATGCTGCCTCTATCCATTTAGACTTCTAATCTACAGCCATGAACTTTACCTTATCTTGTGCACTCCACTGTATTGGAATTTGACCTGCAGCCGTGAGCAAACCATGGTAGAGAGGAAACAGAAAATAAATGCTTATCTAGAAAGTCATCTCTAATTGGTGATGGATTCGCATTGTCCTCAAAAGTTAGTATTGACAAATGGTTGGCTACCACATTCTCCACTCTTATTTTATCTTTAATGGTGATGTAGAATTTCTGTAACAGTAAAATCCACCATATTAAATGCGCTTTAGCATCCTTCTTTGCAAGAAGGTACTTCAAGTCCACATGATCTGTGAAAATTGTAATGGGAGAGCGAATCAAATAAGAGCAAAATTTATCAAGAGCAAAAAATATGGCCAATAACTCTTTTTCAGTAGTGAAATAATTCATTTGAGCACTGTTGAGAGTTCTACTAGCGTAGTAGATTACAAAAGGTTTACCTTCCCTTCATTGTCCAATGACAGCAGGCAGTATAATCACTTGCATCACACATAATCTCAAATGACAATGTCAAATCAGGTGGCTGCATTATGGGTGATGAAGTTAGCTTGTCAATTAGCATTTCAAACGCCTATTGGCAAGTTGGGGTCCATTCAAAAGTGGAATCTTTGGCTAAGAGGTTACATAATGGTCTAGATATGGATGAAAAATTATGTATAAAGAAATGATCTAATATCTTTTGTTGTCTTAGGTGTAGGCCATTTGGAGATTAATTCAATCTCGGATTTATCAACCTCTATCCTTTTAAACGGAATTACATGTCCTAAGACAATGTCTAAAGGTACCATAAAATGGCACTTCTCCAAATTCAAAACTATCTCATTTTTCTCACACCGAGTTAGGTCATCCACGAAAACTTTCATACAATTTTCTACCATGTCACTAAATATGCGCATCATGCATCTTTGGAAAGTAGTAGGAGTGGCATCCTACGAAATGCATAAGTACCAAAGGGACAAGTAAATGTAGTTTTTTCCTGGGGAAGAAAGTTATTTCAATTTGATAATAACCAGAATAGCCATCCAAGAAACAGTAAAAGAGATGGCCAACCACACACTCCAGAATTTGGTCCAAAAAGGGAAGAGGCAAAGGGTCCTTGTGCGTGATAGTATTTAACTTCCTATAATCAATGCACATACGCCATCCAGTCACCGTCTTAGTGGGAACTAATTCACCTAATTCATTCTTTACCACTGTGACACTTGACTTTTTAGGGACCACTTGTGTTGGACTAACTCATTTACTATCCACAATTGGGTAAATCAGACCCACATCTAACAGTTTTAACACCTCATTTTTCACAACGTCTTTCATTGTGGGATTTAACCTACGCTATGGGTCTCTTTTAGGACTTGTTCCCTCCTCTAGGTGAATCCTATATGAACAAATTAAAGGACTAATACCCTTAATGTCAGCTATGGTCCATCCTAATGTAGATTTATGCTCATTCAGAATATTTAAATGCTACTCACCTTGCAAAGCATTCAATTCTGAAGATATAATTACAGGAAAAGTATCACCTCGTCCAAGAAACACGTGTTTCAGTCCTAAGGGCAGGGGTTTCAACTCTGGTTTGGGAATCTCAATGTTTGATGATTACTGCCCTCAATTCCTTTTTGGTAATTTTTCGAATTCGGGCTGCCATGGTGATGTCCCATAATTTTGAGATTCTGTAAAAATTGCAAAAATGTTAGCATATTCCTCATTATCACAACTTGTTGGATTTTTAGAATTTAAGAGAAAAGAGTTCAAAGGGTCATAGTCAGCAGTTGTAGATGCTTCCTCCTAAGTGAGTGCATCAATCATGTATGTTAGATATCATTCATCATCCTCCCCAAACTGCTTAGTGAGGTGAAAAATATTGACTTCTAAAGTATTCTAAAGTCATGTTCCCAAAAGACAACTTTATTAAACCATTCTTGCAATTTATAAGAGCATTAGCTGTGGCAAGAAGGGTCTACCAAGAATAATAGGTATTTTAGAATCAGCATTCATATCAACCTTCAAGTCTAGAACTAAAAAATCAACAGGATAATAAAATTTGTCAATTTGTATCAAAACATCCTCAACTACGTCTCTAGGTCTTATGGTGGACAGATCAGCCAGTTGTAAAACTACAAATGTAGGTTTTATCTCACTTAAGCCTAACAACAAATAAATAGCGTAAGGCATGAGGTTAACACTAGCTTCTAAATCAACTTGGGCTTGTGCAAATTCACAGTTCCCAATAATGCAAAATATGGTAGGACAACCAGGGTCCTTATATTTTGGTGGGACCCTTTGCTCAATCACTGCACTCACTCAGTCAAGAAAGTAGTTTTCTTGACATGATGCTTTCTCTTCACAATACACAAGTCTTTGAGAACTTTAGCATAGGTAGGAACTTGGGCAATCACATGCAAGAGAGGTAGGTTGATTTTTACTTGCTTAAGGTGCTCTAGGATCTCATTGTATTGACCAGTAGCTTTCACGGGCTTGAGAGCTTGAGGAAATGGCACTCTAGCTAGATTTTCCACTACCTCTTCACTAGGATTACTCTGTTCAGAATTACTAGAGTCCTTTTCATTTTCCCTAGACTCCTAGACTTGGTGATTGGGTCTATAATCTTCACACTTCGAGTAGAATTGGCATTCACTTCCTTAAGTTCATTTTCTTCTGAACCTGAGATTTGAGCCATATGTTGTCACTTAGGATTTGGTTGAGCCCGAGTTGGAAACTTCCCACATTCCACTTTAACTGAAGCATTAGTCAACTTAGACATATGATTTTTTATCTCTTTATTTTCTTGAACTACTTGAGTGATCATAGCCTCAAACTTTTGATTGGTCTTATCTTGTGCCCTATAAAAGGATGTAAAGTGTCGTCTAAAGTATTCATAGAAGATGTGGAATGATATAAAGGTGTATTGAAAACTCTAGATGGTTGGGCATGTTGCTGATTTTCAAAATTTCAGCTAAAATTGGGGTGATTCCGCCACCCTTGATTTTAAGTATCAGAAAAAGGAGCATAAGGCTTTTTATACATACCTAAAACATTGCAGTGTTCCTCATAAACCCCTTTCATCTCTGCTAGAGTGGAACACTCTTGCGCTGGATGATCAATTCTACCACACACATACAACAAGGTCCAGAGGACTCAACACGGACAACATTATGTGTAGGCTTTGAGTTCTTAGCCCGTAGGGTTGCAAGTTCTCTAGTAAGGGCCTTTATCTTAGCTCTAAGACTATCCTTCTCCATAAGATGATAAATACATGTACTAGAGGAGTTTGCTATGGGTCGTAGCCTATTAGTGCTATCTGAAGCGCTAGGTCCAGTCAAAGCTTTTTCAGCAAGGTCATCTAAGTTTTGTATGGCCTCATCTGGGTCTTTTTGCAAGAACTCACCATTACACGTCATCTCAGCAAATTGACGCTCCCTAGGTGTTAGTCCTTCATAAAAATAACTCACAATACGCTAACAATCTTATCCATGATGGGGACAAAGGACTTGTAACTCTTTGTATATTTTCCATGCTTGGTATAAGGTCTCGCTATCTTTTTAAGCAAATGAAGAAATTCGCTTTTTCAGGGCACTAGTCTTATGATGAGGGAAGCATTTTCTAAAAAGGGTTTGAGTCATTTCACCCTATGTTCTACTCGAATGTGATCTCAGCGAATACAACCAATTTTTTACTCTCTCTTTAAGTGAAAATGGACAAAAATCTAAGCCTAACTACATCCGTCGTACCATGTTGATTGTGGTTGCAACTACCTCCTCAAATTCTCTAATATGCACATATGGATTTTCACTTTTAAGTCTGTGAAAAGTGGGAAGAAGTTGAATCATTTCTGGTTTAAGGTCCACACTTGGCATATTAGGTGGAAAAATAATGCATGATAGTATGAATGTGCGCATGGGATGAAGATAATCCTTTAGAGTTCTATAAGGTGCATCCCCATGCTCACTATCAGACATGGTGTTGTGTAGTGTGGTGTTCATGGCAATTGATACAGTGTCAAAGATAGGGTTAGAAAGAGATTCAAACACTGTAAGAGGTCCTTCGGTTAATTCTCATTTCTCGCCTCGATTGCTACTCATAAAACACGAAAACAAAACTACGTGAGAATACAAAAATAATAATGAAGTGAATTAAATTAACTAAAGAATAATAAATGATTGATGTCACCTTTTTCCGTTAATCCCTTAGTTTGTTGTACCGTCTCCCTTTTGTTTACGTCCAAAGAATAATGTGGTAGTTGTACTACATCTTTGGGGTGTCAATTCCATAGGGAGATGGTTGAAATACTTAAGGAATCAGAAAGATTCTTTTGAATATGCAGTAAAATTTATTGCTTGAGTGGGATTAAAATCAACATAAGATATAACGTTAAAAAATTAATTTAATTCAATTGTAATCCTATAATCTAGATTTCCTATAATACAGTAGCACTCTTTTTATTGGAATAAGATTCGAAAAACAACCATATAACATAAAGCAGTAATCAATCAACCAATAAAATAAATGAAATTAAAACTCTACAAATAGTTCAATTCTTCGATAGACAAAGCATGACTAAATTTATGAAAAGTTTAATAAAAATTAAGCCAATATGAAAATAAACTTATGAAAAGAATGTCTAAAAGTAGGATTGTTCAGCAAAGAAAGATCAAATTACATGAATAATTGATATAAAATCACCAAATCCAACCGAGTTCCTTCGTAGCTTCACTGAAATCTTTAGTTCCTCATAAGAAATTCTTGAGCTCCAAGGGAGAAAAGATGTGTATGAAGGTGTCCGCAGTGTTCTGGGACGTATTAGGGTTCAAATACGCGAATCGCCACTTGTTTCCATAAGTAGTTGAACGAGATTAAGAAACTGAATATTCAGCCATCGAACATAACTATGCGACCTCATAGTTTATTTGCATGCAGTCGCATAGTTCATGGAAAATCGGCATTTTAATTTCCTAAAGCAGTGTATGTGGCCAGATGGGAGACAACAATATGCAAGCGCATAGTGTTGTGTAACTTTCAAAATCTGCGTTTTAGTCCTTCAACTTGGGTTGCTTGACTCTTGATCTCTTTCCTTGCTTCTTCTTCATCCAATGCTTTATTCCTTAGCTCAATTTGACATCGACATCTTCACATCTTCATTTCCTCTTTTGGTTCATCTTTTGATTATTTGCATCTTGGTCCCTAAACTTTGGGAAGGTAAAGCAGATATGTCCATGATACTTGAGCTTCGAAATTAATTATGTTTACTTATATAACATAATTTGATTTCTTGTTATAAATATACAACTCACGTATAATAAATTTTATTCCATCCTAGATATTTTAAGATTTATTTAGAAGGAAAATATATGAATTTGTTAAATTAAATTTATATTTTTCTTATATTAGACTTCTAACAAATTTATGATATTTTTCATGATAAGATTGCATTTCTAATAATCTTGAATATCTTTTGGCATATCTTTCATGATAAGATTGGACTTCTACAAATTTAGGATGTCTTTTATGATAAGATTATTCTTTTATGATAATTGCTTATCTTTTATGATAAGATTAATCTTTTGTGATAATACATATTTTTTATGACAATGTTGTGTTATGAAAAAAGAGAAAAAGAGAAGAGAGAATAAAAGTAAATTGACTTGTGTGTGTTATAATGAGAACCAAAGTCATATATTTATAGGAAAGATTAGGAATATATATGGTAATAATTTCTAGGGTTGCAGGAGTACAATTGCTGTAACACTCTGAAAATTTTACAGAATAAAATTATTTATTTCATTTACTACATTTCATATTTTGAAAGTTGATGGACTAGAGTAACATAGATTAAATTCAATTTTATTTGGGCCAAACATTTAATTATCGATATAGTAATGATAAATATATCAATATTGGGCTCATCGGATAGTTCGAAATTAATCATGTATATTAGGCTCGAGAAAAAGTCAATTCGAATAAGTTAGGCCCAAGATTTTTCAGCTTATAAAAGTGGTTATTAATTGATTTTTTTATTATTAAAATATTGTATTTAAAAAAAGGTGTGTGTGCACGCGTAGCTAAAAAAAAAGATATAAATTTGTTTTAAAATGATTCATTGTCTTGATCTTGGGAAATTGATGGGAGTTGACAATTACGTTTAAGTTTAATATTATTTATTTGTCTTGATTTTAGGAATTGATAGGGATGTTCTTGCCTTGTGTAGATTAATAGGAAAGAAAATGATTTTAATGATTTCATTCGGTTAATATTATATGTAAAAAATGTGTTATATTATTTAAATTAGCACCATTTTCACCTAATTTTATGCCATTAGGAGTATAATTAGCACCAATTACACCTAATAGGTGCCATTAGATTTCAGGACTTTGCCTATATATATACAACTTTTGCATTGGGTTTGGGCACCACATTGAAACAAAATAAATCCTAAAGGTATCCAAAATTTTGTTTGGTAATCATTAGTTAATTCATATTTTATTATAAAATATAATTTCAACATTTTCTTGGCAGATAGACACGACAATAGCGAAAAGGTTTTGGGAACGTGAATTTCTTACTTTCTTCCAACAATTCTATTATCAAACGAGGTAGGATACTACGTGCAAGTTGTATGTCCTTGGAATGTTATAATTTTTTTTACGTAATTTATTTCATGAAATGCTAATTAACCTGCGGGTCTCAACGAAATGAAATGAACTGTGATCTCCTTCGGGTTTTCTCAATATGTTGCACATTAATGTGTTAGAGCATTCGATTGATATCTGATTACTCTTAATGAAATGATGGTAATGTTTAAAAAGTTATTATATTATTTTTGGACCCCAAGTATCCTACTGAGTTTAAATTACTCATTCCTTCAAATTTTAACATTTCAGGTTTCATCGGTCAATGTGGATGGTGATTGGGCGGTGTGTAGGTTGCCAAGTAATAAATTTTCAAAAAAAAAAAAAAAAAATTCAATAATAAATTATGTTATGATATTTTGTGTTTTACTTACTTTTATTTAATATTCTAGATTTTGTGACTCTGTGTTTGATTCCGTATTTAAATGTTCAAATAAATCAAGAGTTTAATTTTTAAATTAAATAATTCCGCTTTGAGTGTTATTATGAAATGATATCGGTAACACCCCAAAATTTAAGTCAATAATATTTGAGGCGTTACAGTATGGTATCAGAGCATGTTTTACTTTTCTGTAGACTTTTTTAAAAAAAAATTATTGTGTATTTATTCGTCATTTTTGTTCAATTAGAAAGTTGATATAAATTAATGTTAATTGTAATAGCAGATGGTCGAAAGATGCTCCCCGACTATGTCATGTGTCCAAATTGATAAGTAGTTATTGCATTGTGCTGCATGCATGTCTTATATATTAATCTAATACGTAATTATTAATGTTATTGCATTTTGCGTGTTAATTGATTACTAATGACAGTTGACTAGAACTTTATGTGCTTATAATATTCTATGTAATTGAATGATAATTTGATTGTCAATTTTCAAAATGATTTTAAGTAATTGTTCTATTTATTAAATATTGATTTATGTTTGTATTTTTAATTAACAAGACTTAATTAATTCATAGTTCTAATTATTTTGGATGATAACTAATAATTAAATTTTGAATAAGAAAAAATTGGTTTAGTATATTAATTATATATTTTTTTTCTTAAATGATTTTGGTAACTATGGACCATTTTACTAAATTAGTGCTCCAATTTTTTAAATTCTTTGACCTCAATAATTCACATGTTTATTAGCACCAAAAAAAAAAAAAAAAAACATTTGAAATGTCACTGTTCACGGATGAAAAAATAATGAATGTTTAACTGAGTACCTTAAATCTTAAACCTCATTTTCAATTAAAAGATATGGTTACCACGCATGATTTGTATTATCTTGTATCACATAAATCTAAAACATTTGTTACTCGTAAACAAAATATACGATACACTGTACTTTGTACATGTAGACTTTCTGCCAAACTAGTTTGGAAGACAGTATAGAACAAAATTATTTTCTCCTACATAGAAGTTGATTTTTATTTATTTATTATTTTTTGAGTAGTAAGTTATCAATTTCAAAATTCTATTTTTGAATAACATGTTGTTAAATATCAGAAGCTTTCCAATTTATGATTTTCTTAACTATGACCTAAATATTATAGATACGGTTTTATTTCAACCAATGATTTATTTGTCCTATAATTTGAATTATGCAATGAGCTTTTATTTAATAAAATTATGTACTTATATGAATTTTTAATTGTGCTACATTAAATTGAAAAAAAAAAGTACGATAATGTTTTAAAAAAAATGCTTTCAAAAAATTTATTCCAAAAGACAATTTAGTTTCCAATTTTTTTTTTTGCTTGAGTTTTCTTGTGAAAGGATTTGTCAAAAAGATATAAACTATCTAAGGAAAGCTTGGGATCTAAGTGGTCCAAGTGACCCCCCTCCTCCCCTGGAAGCTTTTTAGTTGCGCATTACTCAAATCATCAAGACAAACGTAAAAATTTTAAAAAAAAATTTAATGATATGATGCTATTAGAAACGTTTTAGTTAACAAACATGAATTTGAACAAGGGTCTTGGCACCTAACATTCACCAATCAACTACCATCTGACGGACCGAAGGTACGTAAAATGTTTATTTAAATTTTGAGCATATACGTTCTCATATTTAATTCGAGAAATGAAATGAAATGAAATGTTTTATTCTAGCATAAATTGTGAGCATGATGTTTAATTACTATCTCGCATACTTTTAATCAAATTTCGATAGAAGCATAATATTTTATTTTATCCCTAAAACGAATTGTTCAAGCATAAAAGACAAGGTGTTATATCATTAATAAAATATTAAGCATAATTGGACTTTTCACCTAGATAAGATAATATTGCGGACGAAATTAATTTAAGGAGGGGAGATTGTTACACCCCGAAAATTTTATAGAATAAAATTATTTATTTCATTTATTACATTTCATATTTTGAAAGTTGGTGGACTAGAATAACATATATTAAATTCAATTTTATTTGGGCCAAACATTTAATTATCGATACAGTAATGATAAATATATCAATATTGGGCTCATCGGATAGTTCGAAATTAATCATATATATTAGGCTCGAGAAAAAGTCAATTCGAATAAGTTAGGCCCAAGATTTTTCAGCTTATAAAAGTGGTTATTAATTGATTTTTTTATTATTAAAATATTGTATTTAAAAAAAGGTGTGTGTGCACGTGTAGCTAAAAAAAAGATATAAATTTGTTTTAAAATGATTCATTGTCTTGATCTTGGGAAATTGATGGGAGTTGACAATTACGTTTAAGTATAATATTATTTATTTGTCTTGATTTTAGGAATTGATAGGGATGTTTTTGCCATGTGTAGATTGATAGGAAAGAAAATGAATTTAAAGATTTAATTAGGTTAATATTATATGTAAAAAACGTGTTTTATTATTTAAATTAATTAGCACAATTTTTACCTAATTTTATGCCATTAGGAGTTTTATAATATAATTAGCACCAATTACACCTAATTAGGTGCCATTAGATTTAAGGGATTTGCCTATATATATACAACTTTTGCATTGGTTTGTACACCACATTGAAGCAAAATAAATCCTAAAGGTATCCAAAATTTTGTTTGGTAATCATTAGTTAACTCATATTTTATTATAGAATATAATTTCGACATTTTCTTGGCAGATAGACACGACAACAGCGAAAAGGTTTTGAGAACATGAATTTCTTACTTTCTTCCAACAATTCTATTATCAAACGAGGTAGGATACTACGTGCAAGTTGTATGTCCTTGGATTGTTATAATTTTTTTACGTAATTTATTTCATGAAATGCTAATTGACCTGCGAGTCTCAACAAAATGAAATGAAATATGAGATCTCCTTCAATTTTTCTCAATATGTTGCACAGAAATGTGTTAGAGTATTCGATTGATCTCCGATTGCTCTTGATGAAATGATGGTATGGAATGTTGTAAATTTATATTTAAAAAGTTATTATATTATTTTTGGACGCACGTATCCTACTGAATTTAAATTACTCATTCCTTCAAATTTTAACATTTCAAGTTTGATCGGTCAACGTGAATGGTGGTTGGGCGGTNCACTTGATGAATTTGTGGTTTTGAATGTCATAAATTTATGTTTTAATAAATTATTATATTATTTTGAATGCACGTATCTTACTGAGTTGAAATTACTCATTCCTTCAAATTTTAACATTTCAAGTTTGATCGGTCAACGTGAATGGTGGTTGGGCGGTGTTTGGGTTGCCAAGTAATAAATTTTCAAGAAAAAAAAACATTCAATAATAAATTATGTTACGATATTTTGTGTTTTCCTTACTTTTATTTAATATTCTAGATTTTGCGACTCTATGTTTGATTTAGTATTTGAATGTTCAAATAAATCAAGAGTTTAATTTTTAAATTAAATAATTCCGCTTCGAGTGTATTATGAAATGATATCGGTAACACCCAAAAATTTAAGTCAATAAAATTTGGGGCATTACACTTGTCATTCACCAATAACTTACCATTTATAACACTCTCCCTTGAATGACACATTACAAAATATCAGCTTTGTTAAAACCTTGCTTGATAAAAACCCAATGAGACAAAAAAATCAAACGAAGGAAAAAAAATACAATTATTTTGGAGTATTAAAGATAAATGTTGTCTCATTAAAACCTTGCTAGAAAACCCCAGTGGGATAAAACCCAAGTGAAGGAAAAATAGTACAGCTACTCTCCTTGATGTTGATCACTAAAAATCTTTGAGTCGATGCATTGCAATCTCGTGAACCAATTTCTTGAATATAGAAGTACTTTTGTAAACAAATCAGTCATATTGTCACTTGAACGAATTTGTTGAATATTGATGTCGCAATTTTTTCGAAGCTCGTGTGTGAAAGAATTTTGTAGAAATATGCTTCGTCCGATCACATTTGATGTAACCTCCTTTGGGCTGTGCAATACAAGCAGCATTATCTTCGTAAAAAACTGTTGGACTATCTTTTGTTGAAATTAATCTGCATGATACTTGGATATGATGGGTCATGTTCTTCAACTATATATATTCTCGGCCTGCTTCATGAATTGCACTAATTTCAAAATGATTTGAGGATGTTGCTGTCAAGGATTGCTTCACAGATTTCCATGATATAACTATTCCTCCACATATAAACACGTATCCTGTTTGTAATTTAGCTTTATGTGGGTCAGAGATATAACCTGCATCTACATATATCACTAAAGCAGATCCCGACTTTTGAGAATAAAATAATCTCAAATCAATAGTACCTTTTAGGTAACAAAAAATATGTTTAACGCCATTTCAATGTTTATGTTGGGTCGAGTACAGTTTGAAAGATAAGGCTCCAATTGTACTAAGATATGTTAATTCAGGACCAAGAATCTTTTCTCCACCTTCAAGTGAATGAAAATGATCATTTTTTACATCAAGTGATCGAACACTCATGGGTGATTCCAATGGATGTGCATTATCCATATAAAATTGTTTGAAGCTTTTTCTATATATGTAGACTGATGAACAAATAATCCTTATGGAAAATGTTCAATTTGCAACCTGAAACAGAATTTTATTTTTTCCAAATCTTTCATCTCAAATTCATTTTTTAAATAATCTGCAATTTTGTTGAGCTCTTTAGAAGTTTCAATTAAATTTAAGTCATCAACATAAATTGTTACAATTGCAAATCCAATATTTGTTTTCTTTATGAAAACACATGGACATGCATTGTCATTTTTATATCATTCCTTCAACAAATATTCGTTAAGACGATTATACCACATGCGTCTAGATTGTTTCAATCCATATAATGATCTTTACAATTTAATTGAGAACATGGTTCTCAGGCATGTATCATTTATTTCTCGCACTTTAAGTCCTTCAGTGACTTTCATATATATGTCAATTAAACTAATTAATAATTTACTTGATAATGCTCATTACGGGAGAATATGTTTCCTCATAATCAATTCCTGGTCTTTGTAAGAAAACTTGAACTACGAGTCGGACTTTGTAACTTGTAATTTCATTATTTTCATTTTTCTTTCGTACAAAAATCCATTTGTATCCAAAAAGGAGTCAATTTGTGATACTTGTTAATTAGGCAAACTCAATAAATTACCTTTTTCTTGTTCTAATAATTCTAGTTCAACCATTTTCAATAAGAATCATTGTGATTTATGGGGTCCATCACGTGTCTTATCCCTTGGAAAATTTCATTATTATGCATGCTTGGTTGATGATTTCTCTTGATATACTTGGTTCATTCCTCGTAAAACAAAATTTGAATTTTTTTATGCTTATTTTGCTTTTGAACAATATGTCGCGAGATAATTTGATACAAAACTTAAAATCTTTCACTCTAATGGTGGTGGGGAATTCATTAACTCAAGTCTCAGTTCTCACTTTCAAGCACAGGGTATTATTCATCAAATCTCTTGCCCTCACACCCAGAGCAAACATGTATGGTTGAGCGTCATCATAGAATAATTCGTGAACTAGATATGGCAATGTTATTCCAATGTGGTGCTCCTTTATACTTATGTGTTGATGCCTTTACAACTGCTACTTTTCTTCTTAACCGTCTACGATCAATAGCCCTTGACTTGGATACACCATATTTTAAATTGTAGGGGAAGCATCCAAATTACTCCTTTCTACAGGTATTTGGATCTAAATGTTTTCCATATACTTGGGATAGTCAGAAAAACAAAATCTTTCACTCTGATGGTGGTGGAGAATTCATTAAATCAAGTCTCAGTTCTCACTTTCAAGAATAGGGTATTATTCATCAAATCTCTTGCCCTCACACTAGCAAACAGGTATGGTTGAGCGTCGTCATAGAATAATTCGTGAACTAGATATGGCAATGTTATTCCACTGTGGTGCTCCTTTATACTTATGGGTTGATGCCTTTGCAATTGCTATTTTTCTTGACTTGGATACACCATATTTAAAATTGTAAGGGAAGCATCTAAATTATTCCTTTCTATGGGTATTTGGATCTAAATGTTTTCCATATAATTGGGATACTCAAAAAAACAAATTTGATCCAAAGACACTACCATGTATCTTCTTGGGATTCCAACCGCTTCTTCTAAATCAATTTTATCTCTGCCATCTGCCTCTACGGACCTGACGACAACTCCACAGTTGTTGCCTCCTTCATCTGATACAGCAAGCTCAGACACTACTCATTCTTCTTTAACCAACTCCTCTTTGTCTTCACAACATCAGGATTCGAACATAGCACCCATGTCACCTCCTTCCACTCAAAAACACGTTGAGCCTCAACATGATGCTGCTCCTAATGTTTTGTTTGAGCTACCTGAGTCACTTGAACTATTGGAGCCTCCAAATGAGCGAATGATAACTCGCTCTCAACTTGGCATTCACAAACCCAATCCTAAATATGCACTCATTGTTGTCAGTCAAGATATCCCAAGGGTACCCCACTCGGTTAAATCAACTCTCAAAATGGATGCCCTTCATCATAACAACACTTGGCAACTTTTCCCTTATGACCCTACAATGCATGTAATCGGTTCCAAGTGGGTCCTCAAGCTAAAACTCAACTCTAATAGAACTCTTGATCGACTCAAAGCTCGTGTTGTTGCTAAAGGCTATCTTCAATGAGATGGTGTGGATTACATTGACACATTCTCTCCTGTCATCAAACCCAGAACAATTTGTCTAGTCTTCAGCATTGCCTTGGTTCATCAATGGGATATTCGACATTTAGACGTTAAAAATGCATTTCTCCATGGTTTTATCTCTGAAGATATCTATATAGAGCAACCTCCAGGCATGGCTGATCCAATGTATTCTAAACATGTGTGCAAGCTACAACGTGCTCTTTATAGATTAATATAAGCTCCCCGTGCTTGGTTTGATCGCTTCAGTGCTTTTCTCTTACATCACAATTTTTTTTGTAGTCTAACTGATCCATCATTATTTATTTTACATTCGCCTCATGGGACTTTAATACTCTTATTGTATGTTTATGATATGCTCCTTACAGGCTCCAACCCACAGCTTCTATCCAGTTTAGGTATTACACACGGAGTTTGCCATGAAGGATCTCAGTCCCGTTCACCACTTTCTTGGTATTGAGATCACACATACATCTGATGGATTGCATCTCTCTCAATCTCACTACGCACTTACCATTCTTGAGAAAACACAGATAGTGGATTACAAACCCATGAGCACCCCTATTGAGACAAAAGGTCATGGTAATGGTGTTATACTTGATGATCATAGTCACTATCGTGGGATCGTTGGTGCGTTACATTACCTCACACTCACATGTCCGATCTTTCTTATAGTGTTAATTTTGTTTCTCAATTCATGCATGCACCCACACTTTTACATCTTAAAGGCACTATTAATCTTGGTTTTGATTTCACCTCCCACACTACACTTGATCTTTGTTTTTTTTTTTTTTTTTTATAAA
>CAIGRB010110087.1:0-26242 GCA_903798255.1 Fraxinus quadrangulata
GGGAGTTGGAGGGGTTTAACTTAATAGGTTTATTTGACTGAATCTGTGGTTTATTCAGCTAATATGCTTTGAGTAAGTGTCATCTGAAATATGAAATATTGTTTCTCTATTGTGTATTAATGTATTTTTTCTTATAAAAGTGAAATAATAAAATGTTATTGTGCAAATTTATTGCTATAATTTGATTATCCAAATGTGAATTTTGTGTTTTAATTAATGATCTGGTTTTATATTATTTTTGGTCTTTCAAATGTATCTGACTTTTATAGTTTATGAAAATACATAGAACTATACAACACCTGTTAATTTCACGGTAAATTGTCTCGCCTTGACATCTAATTAAGGTTTAAGAGCAATGAGTTACATGGGTTTGGCCAAAGGGAAGTTTAGTTGTTTCAATATTGGGATAATTAGTCTCACGACGTACAACGATATCAAATTTAGCTTTTATGGAAGATTCAAAGTAACTAGATCCGTAAATAGCTAAGCTCAGATGAAATATTTATTAGGTTTCATGCCATAAAATTTGATGAAGTTTCCCAAATTGAGTCTTATGATGTATGCATCATTTGTGCTTAGATAGGCTAAACCACGTCTTAATGCAATTTTAGGTGTTAGCCTCAACATAAACCATTAAACAATTGAAAATATTGAAAGAATAAAAATGATTATCATTGCAAACTTTAATTTTTTTTAGATCCATAATATATTATTTCAATATAATTAATAGTCTATTTTACAACTAGAAATTTGAAATAGATTCTTAGAGTAGCAAGTTTTGAAGTAGGAAAAAGATCACTAATCCTTGATTAGAATTAAGAGTCTATAATGAATGAAACAATTGATCAACCATTTACAAATTTGTTTCCTTACCTTATTGATAAAAAGAAAATAAAACAATAAAGATAACAAGAAGAGAAAATATAGAAGTAGAAAACAGTAAAGTTATGTGTCTTAGGTCTCTTATAAGTGTGTCTACTGCCAAAAATAGGATTGTTCAATTGTTTGAGTGATGTTGGAAAACAGTTTTCCCTCGATCTTGGTTTGTGTAGAAATTCTGAAACCATGGGTTTTTTCAACTTGAGAGACCTGAATTGCTGTTGATATCATAAAATTACTTAGCTTAGTTAGGACTTAGGTACCTTGTGAAAGACGTGAGAGACAATTCCATTCTTCTGCAATTCCTCAATAAATAAAAGTATGGCAACCAGTGGTTCAGATGTATATAAAGAAAGTTCGATTATAAACATTTTACTATTAGACGATGTCCATAAAAGATTTGTAGTGAACTCTTGAAGCGGTATTGCTCATAGGTCTTTTAAGTTTCATGCAAGTAATTGCATTTGTGTCTACGTATCCTAGAAATAATGCTTGGGTACATCTCTTTTATTTTGTGGGTATGCAGAGAAAGTTTATATGAAGACGAAGAGTTTGACCAAAGACAACTGGCAGCTTTACTTGTTTCGAAGGTAACAATATGCATCGTCTATGAGGAATTTTATATATCTACTTTTGATTAAGTTTGAAATTGGAAAGTGTCCATATTTTTGGTGTAAAGACCATATGAGAAGCATCTGCATGCTTAAGTTTGTCAATCATGGGTACCTCCTGATTGCAGAATCCCAAGAATTTACTTACTCATGCAAGTTAATGTAACTCACTTAAGTATGAATATTATAGTTCATGATAATGCATAAGTAGGAATTTTTTTAGATAATGCACATGCTTCTTATTACCGAAGTTATGATCCTTTTAGCGAAATACAAGTGTTATGTACTTCATTAAATGGGGGTGTGAGAAATACTGCTACATATCTGTTTTGAGATTTAACATCTTATAAATATGTTTCTATGCATGTATATTTTTGAACGGAGTTGATGAATCTGTTTGGTTAAAGACAAATTGAATCATAAATATGAAATAATTTTGTTGAAGACTTGAAGTCGTCCTAAGCAAATAGTTGTAAAAATATCGTGGAAAGGGGTTCTTGTTTTGAGAGAATTAGATCCTGAGACAAGGGTTTCCATAAAGATCTTAATATCTGTACTTCACAATCCTCTTAAAGTTTTTAGACAAAAACATTTTCATCTCTAACTTGTAAGTTATAGAGTATCAATTGTGGATTTTTATTTATTTTTATATATATTTTTTGGGAAGATTCATAGATGTGAATATTGTATTTCCATTTGAAAATGCTAGATTAAACTAGAACAATGTAATATATTTGCAAATCATCTATGATGGAGCCTAAAATCTGGTGTTTTACTTGGGTTATTTTTCTAAGTTGCCATTCTTGTTTCTGGGTATGGCACTTTGTGTAACAACTTTGAGTGGTATTAAAATGGGATAGATGACTAGAAGTTGATCGGGTTGCAAGAATTTTTTTGGGTTTTGTGGTTAAAAATGATTTCTTGTTCAACGAATTGTACTAGCAGTCTAGCATAGCTAAGGGGTTGTTTGAGTCCCTTTTTTTGGAAAATAGATTCTGTAACAATGATTCTTTTTTTAATTTTTTTTGAGTGTGGTTAAGAAGTTGGTAAAAATTTTGAGTTTACGTGTAAAATTATTTTATTGGGAGAATATGTGGTTGAAAGTGAGTTTGAGAAAAATGAGTTTACAAAGAATGGGGCTCAAACAGGGGCTAAATCTTCTTTCAGAAGGGAGTGAGAATGAATGTAGGCTAGTTAATAAACATGCACTTAACGGTGAGTATTGGGTCCAAGCTTCAATGCTATGCCCTGAAGCAATATAGCTATAAAAATATTAGGTGTTTTGTCCTACTATATATCATCAAGAATCATATGCTGGACTGGAATTAACATGAAGACAGTCTATTAAAATTGAAGAAATATTGTAATGCAGAAAATATAATTATAGTTTTGTTTCCTATCTAACTTAATTCTAACAAGAATTTTAATGAAAACCTGGAATTAAGTATTTTCTGTGTCGTATGCATCTGTTGTTCGTCTTTAACAGAGCACTCTTTTTGTGTCATCAGGTTTTTTATTATCTGGGCGAACTTAATGACTCCTTGTCCTATGCCCTTGGAGCTGGCCCTTTATTTGATGTTTCAGAGGATTCGGACTACGTTCATACCCTACTTGGTATAAATTTATTCCTCATTCAGCTTTTTTCTGATGAACTGTGTAAATATGTTTATTACTCCAAGAAAGAATAATGTCTCTGGCTCACACCTTTCATGAGAAGTATATGGAAGTTATTAAAATTTAGTATGCTTTCTCGATAACTTATTACAGAGTGAGAACACAGTCTTACCAGATGCTTTCTTGGCTCCTTTCATGCTAATAGTTATTTATTATGTCTTGCTTCACTCAGCTAAAGCAATTGATGAATATGCCAATTTCAAGACTAAGGCTGTTGAAGGGAATGACCAATCTGCGGTGGTGGATCCTAGATTGGAGGCAATTGTTGAGAGAATGCTTGAGAAGTATGGGAACTTGTGGTTTTATTGATACCAAAATTAGCTGTATCCTGTACGTTTTTCTTCTGATTTAGGTGGCCTACCTTTCTTTTCAGATGTATATTAGATGGAAAATATCAACAAGCTATTGGAATGGCCATTGAATGCCGAAGACTGGATAAGCTCGAGGAAGCAATTATAAAGAGTGATAATGTTCATTCAACCATTAATTATTGCATTGATATCTCTCATTTGTTTGTTAATCGAAGAGAATATCGTCGCGAGGTAATCTCTCATAGTTAATACCATATTCACATTTGTCTAGCCTTACCCCTTTATAGTATATTTTTCTAGTGATATTATAATTTTTTAGTATAATTTCCGCAATCTTCTATCATATTGGATTCAACCTTTTCATTTTGTTCTTGACACTAAAAGATCTTTGAAGGTGTGTGCAAGGAATAAGAGAAATTAAAGTTGAAGGAAATTGAAACTAATCCATTCTTCTTTTACTGGCTGGGCATTTATTCAAATGCTGTTTAAGATGATTGCTATATCTTGTGGACCTGTAATATATACTAGAATGGATAGGTACTGATGTTTAAGTGTGCACTGTATGTGCACGTGATTAACTGCAACATACAATATGCACAAAAATCAATGCTGTGATTTTTACTTCTCTGTTCGATCATGGAAATACAAGGTGTGACAAATGGATAAATTGGAGCAGTTAAATGAGCATGACTGAAGAATTTATTGTTATACTTTTCGTACACCCACGGAACACTTTTAACAGCTTGACAGGTTATTTTTCTGGCTGCTAGCACTAGCTCTACCAGGAACTTGAGCTATGTGAGGAGAAATGTTTCAAAATAGTTAGTGCAATGGGCTTTGTTTGTCCAACAAAATCGAGATTTCTTGACAGGTTATCATGATGATTTACCAATCGACATGGAAACATAAAGACTTTTTTTTGGTGTACATATATGCACAAGCACCATTATACGTGCTTGTACCCTTGTTTCGTTGCTTTATGACGGGTCTTTCGATTTTTTTACGTGTTGCTTGATGGAGAAAAGATTTAAGGAATTGCATATACTTAAAAGACAAGATATGTGCATATATACCATTGCTGATTGCTGTATTTTGAATTTATAGTTCTTTTTAGTTGATGCTTAATGTGGAAAATGCTTGAGGAATTTTGGACTATGAATTTTATAACAAACTAGGTTGTTTTTGAATACATCAAATGCTGATTTTATGCTTCGCATACAGGTGCTTCGTCTTCTTGTCAAAGTATACCAGCAATTGCCTTCTCCAGATTATTTAAACATTTGTCAACGCCTCATGTTTCTGGATGAACCGGATGGTGTTGCAGGCGTATTGGAAATGTTGCTGCGATCAGATAATAAGGAAGATGCTCTGCTTGCATTTCAGATAGCGTTTGATCTTGTGGAGAATGAGCACCAAGCTTTCCTTTTGACTGTGAGAGATAGGCTGTCGAGTCCCAAATTACAATCTTCAGGGCCTGTGCAGTCAGGTTCTTCAGAACCAGATTCTGTGCGAGATGGAAATGCCACCTCATCAGAAGATGCTCAAATGACGGATGGAACTCAAGTAGATAAGAGTGCATCACATGCTGATCCAAATGAAGTAATTTATGCCGAGAGGTTAACAAAAATCAGAGGAATTTTGTCAGGAGAGACTTCAATTCAGTTGGCTCTGCAATTCTTATTCAGTCATAACAAGTGAGACAATTCTCTCAATTTGTTGCTTAGCATTGATGGATTCTAGCAAGTTCTTCAGCATCTCCGTAAAAGTTAGTGATTAAAATCTGTTGAACTTTTGTTTGCTGATTTGAATGCAGATCAGATCTCCTTACGCTCAAGACAATAAAACAGTCTGTTGAGATGAGAAACAGTGTCTGCCATAGTGCAACTATATATGCTAATGCAATTATGCATGCTGGAACTACTGTGGATACATTCCTCAGGGAGAATCTGGTCAGTCGGTTTTCCACTTTGTATCGAATTATTTTATTTCATGTATTGTTGATTAATATTCTAATATTCCTAACTCTATTGTGCGCATGAATATAGGACTGGCTGAGCAGGGCAACTAATTGGGCTAAGTTCAGTGCAACAGCAGGACTGGGTGTTATACACAGAGGCCATCTGCAGCAAGGAAGATCATTGATGGCACCTTATTTGCCCCAGGGTGGGGCAGGTGGTGGTGGCAGTCCATACTCAGAAGGTGGTGCACTTTATGCTTTGGGTTTAATTCATGCGAACCATGGGGAGGGCATTAAACAATTTCTTCGAGATAGCCTAAGAAGTACCAATGTTGAGGTAATTATTTGCCTTCTTTCATTGATTATACCTTCCTATGTGCACCTTGTGTTTCATCATTTACCAGCTAGCTTACTATTGGAAAAATTATTTGGTGCAGGTTATTCAGCACGGGGCATGCCTAGGCCTTGGTTTGGCGGCTTTAGGTACTGCCGACAATGATGTCTTTGATGACATAAAAAATGTGCTTTACACAGACAGTGCTGTTGCTGGTGAAGCTGCTGGAATTAGTATGGGTTTACTGATGGTTGGAACTGCAAGTGAGAAGGCTGGTGAAATGCTTGCTTATGCACACGAGACGCAACATGAAAAAATTATCAGGTATAGTTGGTTCCTATTGCCCAGGCCTGGGACTATGTAACTATTGTCCATGCCTGAGACTATGATTTCACTCATCCTTCTTCTCTGTTTTATTTGCATGATTTAGGGGTTTGGCATTGGGAATAGCACTTACAGTCTATGGAAGAGAGGAAGAAGCAGATACACTGATTGAACAAATGATACGGGATCAAGACCCTATATTGCGCTATGGTGGCATGTATGCTTTGGCGTTGGCATACAGGGGAACTGCTAACAATAAGGCCATTCGCCAATTGCTGCATTTTGCTGTGTCTGATGTGAGTGATGATGTCAGGCGGACTGCTGTCCTGGCTCTTGGGTTTGTCTTGTATTCTGATCCAGAACAGGTTGGTGCCTTTTCTTTTTTATGTTCTTTTGAAGTGTTGCTATTGCTGTTCTTTCTACCCTTTTAAGTCTCAACTGTCTGCTTAGAAGGAGCTGGTTTCACAACTTGTCAATAACTCTTCAATACAATAACATCTAGGCTACTTCTAATCTTTGTTCGTACTGATAAACATTTTGAATTTGCTAAATGCAGACTCCTCGAACCGTTTCCCTGTTATCCGAGTCTTACAACCCACATGTTCGGTATGGTGCAGCACTTGCAGTTGGAATTTCATGTGCAGGTACTGGTCTCAGCGAGGCCATATCATTGCTAGAGCCTTTGACATCAGATGTCGTTGACTTTGTTCGTCAAGGTGCTCTCATTGCAATGGCCATGGTGATGGTCCAAGTTAGTGAAGCCAGTGATTCTCGTGTTGGTGCATTCAGGTATTGTATCTTTATTCATATTTTTCACCTTGCTTAGTATTTGATCTTTTTTCATCTTATCTTGTTTTCTTTCCTTAGGAAACAATTGGAAAAAATTATTCTTGATAAGCATGAAGACACCATGAGCAAGATGGGTGCTATTTTAGCTTCTGGCATTCTTGATGCTGGTGGAAGGAATGTGACCATAAAGCTACTGTCCAAGACAAAACATGACAAAATTATTGCTGTTGTTGGTCTTGCTGTGTTCAGCCAGTTTTGGTACTGGTACCCACTCATATATTTTATTAGCTTGGCATTTTCACCCACTGCTTTTATTGGTCTGAACTATGACCTTAAAGTGCCAAGATTTGAGTTCCTATCGCATGCAAAACCATCACTGTTCGAGTATCCCAAGCCAACTACTGTACCCACCACCACTTCATCTGTGAAGCTTCCTACAGCTGTTTTATCAACATCAGCAAGAGCCAAGGCCAGGGCTAGTAAGAAAGAGGCAGAAAAGGCCAATGCAGAAAAGCCATCTGGAGATTCTGGCAAGGGTAAATCAAGTGATAAGGATGCGGATTCCATGCAGGTTTGACCTAATTGTGCTTTAATGATCTATATCCTCGATTCTTTTGCTTATCATTTCCTTTTTATGCGTGTTATGGGTGTTCTGTATTTGGTATACAAGATGCATAAGCTGCACTCCCCTTCCTGCACTGGGTTGGTGGGTTTTCGCAACATCTTTAATCTCGTCCTTTGGAAAATGTAAGGACAGTGATTGTCAATATGAAATTCATTGCTATATTTGGTAAATAAAGCTACCCCTATTTGCTTGAGCGATGGTAAACACATCAAGATGGTATCCCTTTGTGTGTTGTATGTCAATGATATAGTTTTGAGTACATGAAACTAGGTCCCTGTTTGAGCTCCATTAAAATTTCTCTCTCTTTTCTCTTTCTTCTTTTCAACTACACGTTCTTTAATAAAATAATATCACACATAAACCTAAAACTTTATCTTCTTTTTTAACCACATATTCTCCAAAAAATCACTATTCCAAAATGCATTTTTTCCCAAAAACCTCATTAAAATGGAGCCCAAACAAGGGCTAGGAAAGCCGAGAAGGTTAAATTTCCTATTAGAACTTCAGACTTTAGAATCTAAATTATTAGGCTTAAGTTGAACTAAGATGGAGTTCGTAATTAGTATGCACAAGGATGATAGTGGAGTCAATATAGAGGATCTTGTTGTTTCGAAGAGTGATAGTCTTAGGTATTCTGATTTGATTATTAATATGGAAGTACCTTAAGAGGATATGATGCATGGAGGGTGATGTGCTGCATGAATTTTATGTGATTAGAAGATTTCCATTAGGCTGATAAGGTCAATCCATAAAATAATTATTAGACGTGTGCTTTATGGTATGACAAATGTTGGGTTATTGAAGTACAACGTCCTCAAGATAACCTAGCTAAAATTAGGTGGTTAAGATAGTCGTGTGGCAATAATAGAATGGATAAGAGAAGAAATGAGAATATTCAACTACATGAGGAGTGGCACTGAGGGAGGATAAGGGAAAGATAACTTATTAGATGGTGCATGTCTTGCAGACCTAAAGGAGCTCATATTCACCAGAAGATGTGGTATGAGTAGAACATGTTAGAAGAGGGAGAGGTAGATTAAAATTAATATGGCATATTGGCATGCTGTCGCTGTGAACAATCTAGTTTAGGTGGATCCTCTAGTCAATATAGCTATCAACCAAACTGATTTGCAATGTTTGCTATTACCAGATTGATAATCCTTCAGACAAGAAGGCAGAGCCAGAGCCATCTTTTGAATTATTGACCAACCCTGCCAGAGTGGTTCCTGCTCAAGAAAAAATCATCAAATTCCTGGAAGAAAGCAGATATGTGCCAGTGAAGTCAGCACCCTCAGGATTTGTGCTTTTAAAAGATCTACGTCCAAATGAACCTGAAGTGTTGTCTCTCACTGATACACCGTCATCAGCAGCAGTAGCATCGAATGTTGGTGGATCAGTTACTGGACAGCAGGGCTCAGCCTCAGCAATGGCTGTTGATGAGGAGCCCCAACCGCCCCAGCCATTTGAATACACATCGTGATTTATTCTTATTTAAAAGGTACTTGTCTGCTGGAATGTTAATTCCTTGTAAGCTCATGGGGAACTGTGGGACCAGAGCATTCATCAGATCAATCTCCCGTGATTATCTATAGTTTCTCCTACGTCAGGCGAGATGGTGAGTTTATCACTTTTGCCTTTGCTTTCAACTTCTTGCTCGTGGACTCCGGGTATTTTCATTGTTCACAAGGTGGGAAAAGAATGGAAATGTTAAGAAACTTCCATTGCCTACTACTCTCTTTTCTGTAATTCTATCATCCTAAATTGTGAAAATAGAATGTGAACTTGCAGTTTCATTGTTTAGAGCTGTACCAAGTTCCAGGTGACTGGAATTCACCATTTTCTGTTCGCGGAAACTGAACCATGATAATTGTAAGAGGTGTAGTTTGTTTTTTGCTTGATTAAAAATTTCTGGCCTGTGCATTGCCTAGATTTGACATATCTGAGACTTCAGTTAGATTTTTAACCTTGAGATGTTTGGTAGTGCTTCCAAGCTGTGAGTCTTACAGAAATGTGTGGAAGTGGATAGCAAATTGTGGATTCTATGAAATGTGTGAATAAAATGTATGTTTGACCAACTTAAAGGAAATTAAGGTTTGCCAAACATGCACATAGTTTGATATCTCGTCAGTTTCACTTCCACTTGGAATTCACTTTGAGATGTGTTGAATTCAGCTCTTCAAGTATCACTTCTGTGGCGTTCTCGTGTTTTGGTTTGCTTTATTGGAATGAAGATCCGAGTCCATACGACATCCCCTTTTGCTAGGCGAAGGATCTTCACCCCACCTCCAGCTACTCATCTGGAATTGTCCATTTGATTGTCGCTGACTCCCAACCTAACGGGGCGAGTACCCTTCCCCGTCTGCTTAGAGCACTTTATCAATCAAACACACACGGACAAGCACACATCCTGTCATTCTTCTGTCTGCTCTCTCTTCACACAATCCCAACCTAACTCAACATCCATTTCCTTCACCATTTGGTGTTTACGTTGATATACATCAACAACTTTTGTTCATTACACTTCTTTCCGAATGCTTGACATGTAGTAGGTCGACTCTAATTTAAAGTATAGGGAAACTCTTACGAACCCGATAATCGAGTGATTACAAATGCATTGAGCCAAAAGGGCCCAACTAATAAAACCATCGAGTCACATGCAATAAAGGGTTTGTGCAGTTCGAGAAAAATATACACTCTAGATTGGCTGATAAACAAAAGTGTGGGTCTCTCGTTTCATTTGATTACCTTTGTCGTATGTGCAGTGTGCCCGACAAAAAGGAATGTCGTGTGAATACCTCCATTGCACGCGAAGTTTTGTTCTTTTCACATGAATGACAACTCTCCCATTTAGTGAAGGATAAAAGGCAAGGGACAGTAAAAAAAAGGGAAATAATTCACTATAAAAAGAAGAAGATGAAAAAAAAAACATTTTGTCCTCTGCTCTGATCATGTTCACGAGTTTAGAAAACTTTTTTAGCCAGATGTTCATGAAAATGATTTAGTAACATGTTAGGTACTATTTAAAACTTCGTGATATTACATTTGAAGCAGTTATTCGAGTTTTTAAGTTGTGAATCTTGTGAATTCTTATTGTATAGGAAATATATAGTACGAGTGTGTAACCTATTGTTCAAATAGCAAATAGGTCACCAATTTTTTTTAAAGACAAGAAATAACAAGTTGATCCTCAACTTTAAATTATAATTGCACGATGTCTTTTGAATTAAGACAAAAGGTCTATATCTTCGTTAAAATGTTATGCGATCCTTGTGAAAACATGCCTACCAAGTTGAAAATCAAAATACAAATTTGTGACGTTAGGCACTTCGGTGTTGCGTGAGACTAATTATTCAATTATAGTATATATTCGATGATCAACTTGCATTGCTTTAAAAATTGGATATCAATTTACTATTCCAAACAATACTTCGAGGACCAATAGTACAATTTCAAATCTTGTATTCGTTTATATTTTCACCAACATAATCAATAATTTCCCTTAGTTAACCATGTATGACGGAAGGAAAAAAACTATAACAAACCTCAACAAATGCCAACTTCCATTGGGCCCAAATCAGATGTTTTTGGTGATCTAAAAGATAAGGATCCTAGGTTAGATATGATCATATGAACAATGGCGTCATTGGTTGGTGTGTCGAAAAATCTCCTTTTTGCAAGAAAATATATTTCTCTCTCATCTTGTGATTCATTTCAATTGAATATAATTGAAATATTGATCAATCTATTGCTCGATATTCTTTAACTGCGATTGTTCAATTCATTCACTTGATCATGTATTTTGAGAGATCGATTGCTCGTTCTATGACTCCAACCACTGGCGGACCCATGGGGGGCAAGTGCCCCCAACTTTCTGAGAATTTTATTTTTTTATAAAGTCATATTTGGTATCGATTGAAATTTTAGTCTTAATTTAAATCAAAGTTAATAATTCATTTTAATAACATATTTTATGAAATCCATATCTGTTTTAACTTTTATCAAAATTTACTAAAAATTTGATTTTAATCTCCATCAAATAAGGATAAAATCACAATAAATTTGAATTTCGATAACATACTGATTATAAGTAAAATACAAGAAACTGAATATTCCCTTTTGGGCTCACTTTGTTTTTAATTATTATTATTATTTTTTCTGTCAATGATCACATTGGGGCCACTAACCCCACAATATTAAAGAACAGTAACCGATAACTTAAAATACAAGTAACCGGCTATTCCCTTTTGGGCTCACTTTTTTTTAATTATTATTTTTTCTTTTTTCTGCCAATAATCACATTGGGGCCACCAACCCCACAATATTAAAGAACAGTAACCGATAACTTCGGTCCTCGGTAAAAAGAAATATGTGGAGCCCACGCCTAATAAAATTTTTCACCTACATTAGTTTACCTAAACCTACCCAATCAGATGAAAGAAAAAAGTTGAAAAGACCATGTGATTGGACCACTAGTCAACAAATTTACAATTGTTTTTTCCCTTTACTGTGTGCCGCATCACAGGGAGACATCTCTTATTTTCATCTCTCTCGTTTTTCACGAGCTCTTCACAGAGAATGAGAGAGAGAGAGAGTTTATGCTCGAAGAATAATCTTTTGTAAATTGTAATGCTTAATTTCGCCTTTTTCTTTCTTGTCTGCTCTACATTCGTTTCCTTCATAGTTTCTAAAAAACCAGTCACAGAAATTCAATTTTTGCAGAGATTGATGGGTTGTTAAAATGTAGATGTAAATGTGGTATTGAGTTTAATGTTACTTTCGTTTCTTGAGTTCAATTTTGTTGGGATCCGTTTAATTTCTAAGAATTTGCAAAATTTCTTATTTTTCTTGGCATTTTTTAAAAATATTTTACTGCCTTCTAAAATTATTTACAGTTTTTCTTGTTGAAATCGCAGAATTTGGCCCTTTATTTTTCTAAGGGTGTGTTTGATTGCATACATTTATACATTGAAAATATTTTTCAGCTTTTGAAGATATATCTGATTTTCCTTGTAATTAAGGAAACTATTAGGAACATATTTTCTTTTCTAGGAGATATTTTTCATGCCAATTAAACATGCTCAAAATGTAAAAATGAATTTTATTAGCAACTTTTTGTTCATTTAAGATTTACGACTTGATTATTTTCGAGCAATTTTACTGAAAATTTGATATATTCATTGCAGGGTTTGCACAATGTGCGAGTAATTGAGAATTGTTAAATTATTGTTGGATAAATCTAATTTGAAAAGGAAACTATTTGATAACTTTTCAAAGATGAATTGGAACTCGCCAATGGCAGTTGATTACCAAAATCATGCTATGCCTTATAATTCAATTGGGAGCTTTGTGGATTTTTTTGGGGGTGCTACTTATGACCATGTAAATTTCATATTCACGGATGCTCCTTATGCTCAGGTACATTATCAAAATTTGATCTGCTTCTTGAAAAATATTTGTCTCGTGCCTTTTTGTTGTGGCTTATAACTGAGTGAAAACTTCAGAGAATTTTGTCTTGTGTTCACTTCACCTGCACAAGTCTGTAAAGAGGCTAGGATAGCTTGATGTTGGCTTGAGCTTAGCTCGCTCGAAGCATGTTCAATGTTATATATCACGTGCTAAGCTTAAAAGTCACTTTTAAGTAACTTGACTTTTAAGTAACTTTTTTTTGCCGTACACGAATGTGGTTTTTCAAAAGTTACCTTTTTTAAGGACAGTAAGCCATTGATGACCTTATCGACCACAGTGTTGTAATAGTATATGGGCTTGGAGGTCAAAGATAGACCGAGGTCCTCTATATTTTCAATTTGGCTTAAGATTGTTAGTTGAGCTAGTAAATATCCAAAACTGTTGATAGGCCTTCAATCCACTTCACCCATTCTAGAAGAGCTAAGAAGGATGGGCTGCCAGCTGGAGAGTGAAACTGAATTTTTTTAAAGAGAAAATGGTTAGGAGAAATTTATTAAATGAGATTTATAAATAAAGGTAGAAACTAGCAATAGAGGGGGCTTTTATTGAGTGAAAAGTGAGACCTTTAGGAGAGTTTTTAGCCCTCTCGAATAACTATGTATTTCTTTCAATTCCTATAATTCTGTCATTATCAATACTGTAAGAAATAAAACAAGATACCAGAATCCCTTGATACCACTTGTTATGAATTATCTCTACGAGCAACAAGATCACAACTCCTTACGTTGCTTCTCCTCAAGAATCCAAACAAAAAATCCGCCATAACAAAAAATCTTGTTGCAATCCAAAAGCAGAATTCCAAACTTCATACTTGTCATCTCTGAAACAATCAATCTTGTTCAAACCTTGTTTTAATAACCAATCTGGCCCTCCCATGAACCGCCAACCTTGGCTCTGGTACCAATTGTTGAAACAAAATAAGATACCCGAATCGTTCTGATACTAATTGTTAAAAATCGGGCCAAATAATAACGACGAGCATAATATGAGTAATTGATCACGAAAAAAATAAGATTTACGTGGAAATCCAAATCGGGGAAAATCACTGATAGAGGTGGAGAATTCACTATAATCAATAATAAGGAGTTACAAAAGATCTTTTTGAACCAATAACTAATTGGACAATTAGTCAATATAAATATGTGTTATACACCACATATTTATAATCAAAATATCTTTAACCTACTAGGAGAATTAATACATGAAGAGTTTAATATAAAGTGAAGTCCCAATACAATGGGTAAAACCAATAATAGAGAATTTAGGATGAAATATGAGTCAAATTTACCTTGAATTCCTTCAAGACATCTTCAAGTCTACTACTAACTCCCAATACTCCTCCAATAGTATTTCCAATCAAATGCTCAATAAGAATTCGGGTTAGAATCCAATTCTAACAAATACAATACCCAGTTTTTCCTACAATTCATCTAGCATTCCTTCCATTGCCTGCTGTACCCCATTATTTTCCTCATATATTTTTTCCAACTTTCTTTGAATCGTATCAATTGTGTAATCAACGATGTTACTTAAGTTAGCTTGAATTTGATTAAACAAAGGTTGCACACAATGAGCTATCTAAAGATGCCTCAATTGCTCATTACCGGACCACCATGGATTTGGCAGATGATTTGATTTTAGGCATTACCTAATCAATGATATTCCCTATTTTCCTTGTTTGCAAGAACTTGAACAATAGTAATATTGAGTTGCATACAGAGAATAATGTATGTAATTGCTTCCAACTATGTGCAGGAGAATTCTTACTATGCGACAAATACTAATTTCTACAAATTTGCGGTATCTGAACATGAAAGTTTCTCAAACCATGAACGTGCACATGGCTATGTGGTCAACGATCATATCCAAGGGATTGATGAATATAACAGGCACTTGGTGAACCTGTCGGCGCCATCTGATGATCAGGCTACAGCTGCACATGTTCATGAGGAAGAAAATTTGAACTCCACTTCGTCTTTAGAGTGTAAGTTCTGATTTTGTTTGCAATCAATTTATATAGAACTGTTAGCATATTAATGGATGCAATTTTTGCATAATAGTGCTCTTTCTTTTTAAATTGTCTGTTACGTTGAGGAACCTTTCATTTGACCGCAGAAATAAAGAAAGGTCAATCAATTGGGGATGTAGGGAATATTTATGAGGAACGTGAATATGTATTTTACACTAGTATCAACACTTACACAGCCTTGTGAATGTTTAATGCTTCTTATATATATTTTACTGATAAGAATATGTTGAAATAAGCCAGAAGCAATATGCCCCAGTTTTTCATGCTGTAAAATGTAAATTATAATGGTCATCTTTTGGAAGTGAGAGAGAGTTTTAACTCGGTGAAAATAAATTTTATGTGAAGACCAATGCCCTTCATGTGTTCCCCTGCTTGTTGGGTGTTACAATCCTTCATATGTGACTATTTTTGCGAATGTTATTTTTCTAAACTTGTGTGATGATCTTGTGCTACTCTGAGGTGAAGCTCCCTGATTTTATTTTGTGGCGCTGACCATTGATCTTTTGTTTCTCCAGGTCCTGGGAATCAACAGAACACTAGTGACTATGAGGTAGGAGGTTTTCCCATTCGTAGTTATGCAAATCTATAGCTTTTTATTTTCTCATCACTCATTTTTAACTTTAGGGAGGATATGATAAGCAATAATTGGTAATTTATTTTGTGAACTAATGCAGGTCATTTGGCAGGACAGTATTGATCCTGACAGCATGAGTTATGAGGTTTGAAATATTAATCATGTGTATTCTCTTTTAATTTATCAACTGTCTCCTGAATTTCAAATGGGATGTGTAGTAACTCCAATAATTGTAATTCTAATTAACCCAAGGGTATAAGTTATTTTTGCTCTCGTGAAAGCATACTGAGAACCTATTTGCCGATGACTAAGTTAGGGAAAAATTTATATTATTGTAGAATCACAGGGTATACTAGCTTCAGTTTATGTTTGGATGATGAAGAATGAAAATAAGTGCCAGTTTTGGATGGGAAAATATATTTGAACACATCCCTTTAGCTTAATGCTGGTTTGAGGGTTTAATGTATAATATGAAGCTGCTTGAGGATGCCAGTGGTGGCGGTGAAGGGGGTTGGTGGGGGAGGATGATGGATTTTTTTTTTTTTATCATTCCTTTCCTTTTAGTTTATTCAAAATAAAGGTAGAATGGTCTTTATAAGTCCAGCAGACAGTTTCTGTCCGTTGGGGACCTAAATTCAGCAAAGGTGAAAGGTTTGGGCCAAAGTACTCCGCTGTGCGTAGATAGGGGACCTCAAATATAAATTTTCCTTTCGAAAATGACTTTTGTTTTGTGGCCTCAATTTTCATTTTAGTGTATTGCCCATTTTCTTTTCACTTTAGTAGGGGAATACAGTGTTCCTTCCACGAAAATATAGCCTGCTAATTTTCAATATATGCTGTTTTACAGTGGCGGTTCATTTCTTGTTTCTGCAAAGTATGGTGTTAGGACCATCTTCAGTTATCTTGAAAGGGGACAAACAGTTTGGCAGTTTGCTAAAGACACAGTCCCTTTGTTTAAGCGGATCGTCTTTCCGGAAAATTTTCTCTTCCCTTCTCTGACTGTCCAATTTTGTTTGTGAAATCATGAAACTGAGAAGGGATGACTTTTATAACACATTTGGAAAGACAAATTCTTTACTGTTGTGAATAAAATCTGCCGAATAATGATCTCTTTCAGGAAATTTTATCGAAGTGCATTTAGTTATTTTGTAGTTGCAAACCATTTTTTATGCATATGGAATAAGTGCAATTTGCGATGTGGTTATTCAGATTGCAATCTTCAAAAGTACTTAAAACATTACTCTAATTCCTTTTTACAGGAGCTACTTGAGCTAGGTGAGGCAGTTGGGACTCAAAACAGAGGTCTTTCCGAGGATCTTATTGCGTTGCTTCCAACCTCAAAGTTTAAGCGTGGTTTATTCTGGAGAAAGAAATTCAAAGGAGAAAGGTAAAGAGAGAGCCACATAACTCGTTTCCAACTAAACTTACTACTGAACCATGATGCATGGACACTCCTATTTGAGAAATGTGTTGTGTTAGACCCCGACACTCCTCAGACTCTCAAGGACATGTATCCAACAATCGACATGCTCCCCCTGTCCCAGTTTTTATATATTTTCTAAAATACTAACACTCAAGTGATACTTTATAAACACCCCTTGAGAAAGTCTTTGACATGCCATGTGCCATGTCCTATATCGAAAATTATAAAAATAAATGTTATAATATATAGGTTTTTAAAAATTAAATCGATGTGTCTCCAACATGTCCGTGTCTTGCTTTTTCGGAAAATCAATTGTAGTGTCCGTGCATCTTAGCTACCGAAATATACATCCAAATTTTATTCTCTAATGATATTCACTGCAATATGCATGTTTGTCTAAACTTAAAAGTCAAACTTAAAAGTCAAACTTACTTAATCTTTTATTTTTGGCATGTTTGTCTAACCTTGAAAGTTAAATCTTTCTTGTAAATAGAAAAAAGTTGCTCATTAAGGATGTAGTGACAAATACCTTAATTAACAATATTACAACCCACACCCTAGCCATAATTCTATAAAATACTAAAATATTAATCTAATTTTAAATATATGAAATATAATTATCTTAATCTTCCATCATTTGCTTTGCTAGTGTTTAGTTAAATTCTTCTTCTTTTTCTGTTGCTAACAGGTGTGTAGTTTGCCAGATGGAGTACAAACGAGGTGATAGGCAGATGACTCTTCCATGCAAACATGTCTACCATGCTGATTGTGGAAGTAGATGGCTTAGCATCAACAAGGTAAGCCACCTGCCTTTCTCGAAAAGTAGTTTAGCAAGAAATCATCTCGCTAACGGTTCCTAATATAACAGGCTTGCCCAATTTGTTACAAGGAGGTGGCTATTAATGTCCCCAAGCATTAGAAAGATAGTTTGTACGATGGGGGGATCTTGCCATTTCTTTCGAGGTTATAGTGTTTTTCATTCTTCTTTTCTATTTTCCCTTTTCATATCTATTTTTTCTTTCTTTTATCTTGTGAAAGCTAAATTTATTGTAATATAAAATTGCTTCTGTAACCTGAAATAACTTTGTGGGGGTATCTTTGTTACTGATTCATATTTGAAATTACTTAAAGGGCTCCTAAATTAGCTTTCAGTTTTCGCTGACATATTATTTCCTATTAAAAGCAAGATAATTCCTTTTAGTGTAGCTGATATGCCACTGGTACAGTTTTCATATTATCTTGCACTTAGTATCTTAAATTTTAGGCTGTTAAAAGTGATTCTTTATACATGCAAGCTCTTACCCCATTACACTTCATTGATCAGACATTTTTATTGGAGGTAATTCCCTGTTTCCAAGTATAAATTTAAATATTAGACTAATGAACCTCGCTGTCTAGACTTGAATAAATAAAGAAAAACTAGTTTGAGTAAAGGAAACATAAATCTTAATACCTATATGGTAAGTTGTACACATACACCAATAAGTTGTACACATACACCAACAATAGTAGAAAAAAAATTATACACTGTATTGCTTCATGCATGTACAAACACCTAGGATCTCCTTTTTTAGACCCTACTTGAATATATTAAGTTGTTAAAAAAAATAGAAATATTACTCAATTCGTCCCAAAGCCTTCCATAGGAAGTAACCTTTTCTCTTTCTACTCGACACTAGTGTTGCAAATTTTTGTCGTGCTAGTAGTGTTGGAGGTGGTGGTGGTGATTTGTTATAGTAAGGTGGCGGCAATGATGGAGATAGAGGACGAGGTGATTTGTATAAATATTGTGAATGCTCTATGTGCTTTGATTGTGGAACTCAGAGCATTCACCATAACTTCCAACCATAGGATCATGGGTTCTAACTAACTTAAGTTTTATTAATAATAATTATGAACTAGTCCAGATTATGACTCGGTATAATATGCTGTATGGCTGGATGTACTTTCTTATATTTTTTTTCTTCCCTGATAGAGGGTGGGGGTGGGTTCAACAGGCAGATAAGTCTTTTCAGAGCTGTAAAAACCACAGTCAATGATATTTCCCCCAAGACAGCCGTAAGTCGATTGTCTATTGCACATCCGAGCGTATGTGTTTACTTCTGCTAGTGCTGATTGGAACTAGTTAGTTGTAAATCACTTTCTTCCCCTGTAAAAGCATCCCATTAATATATCTCAAGAAATACACATAATTTTAAGAATAATTACACAGACATCATAATGATGTAAAAAGTTTATGAATTTACTAACTGTTGTACCCAAGTTCACATGGTTTTTATAAATTTAATTAATCTGTTTCGGGCCTTAGTAACAATGGCATTTTTTGGAATTTTAGTTCTACATATCCTTCTCAGGCTTTCATTAATATTCTTTATCAGTGAAAATAATTCTGGTGTCTAAGTTTTTATAGGGGCGTCCTTAGAGTGTATGTTGGCTCAAAGAACCATCTATAGGAAGAAAAATGTAAACTTAGACACAAAATAAAAAGATTAGTCTCTTATCTACAAGGATGTTCTATTTGGACGGGATTAAATAGGCAATATTTTATCTTCTTTTGCCCTTTTAATAATATCTAGTGTCGTACAATTCACTTTAACAAACAAGAGCGTATCATATGTCGTCCTTGTACAATTACATCTAATATTTGAAACACATAATATTCATAATAGTTCACTTGTTTATTGGAATCCTTTTCCTTTGTTGGATGTATTCTTTGATCGACGTGATCTTGCTCAAGTATGGTTTTGGATGACATGACATGGCGATGTAGCCTAGCTGTTTAGACTTGAATTGTTAAATAAAAACCAGTTCGAGGAAAGGAAACAAAAGGCAAGTGCTTCATGCAAATACAAACATCTAGGATCTCCTTCAAGACCCTCTTCTTGAATATAGTTTGATGTTCGAAAAATAGTAAAATTATTCGATTCTTCCAAAAAGTTCATTAGGAGGTAACTTTCTCTCTTTCCAATACGCACTAATGTCGCAAATTGTTTTTCTGCTAATGTGTATTGGAGGTGGAGTTGAAGAATAGTAGTATGGTGGTGGTGGAGGAGGTGGCGATGGAGATGGAGGAGGAGGTGATTTGTATAAATATGGTGGAGGGGACTTGTAGTAGTATAGAATATTTCAAGTATTTAACGTGTTTATTGGAAATTTCGTACTCCTTTATCTTTGTTGGATACGTACTTGATGAAAGTCTACGTCGATGACATGCAAAAATGTGTGAGCATCATGGCTTCAAGCCCATAAAAGATGTTGAAATCTCGTCTACCAAAGATTTTTTTTTGAGGGATCTTACTTCCATTTTTACCAGCAAATGTCTATCGCAAGATATATTTAAAGATGTTATAGTTTCAATTTTCAGTGTAAACAATGTTTGAAATCAATCTCTGTCCTCATGGAATCTATGGCTGTAACGAGCACTTTAAAAAATGTAACATCTTCACCATGAAGATTTTGAAAAAGCTCTTTAGGAGTTTTATTTTTTGGAATATCCAGAATTTTTAAAGCCCAAAAATGAGTCGTTGAATGATTATTTGAAGCTGGTCGAGTGGTATCTAGCTAGTAGCACACAGTAACGATCTTTTATCATTTACGCAGTTCCCATTCTTTTTGATGGGTTAAGTTTTTTTTTATTTTTTTTAAAAGAAAAGTAACGACGAGAGAAGAACACCCCGTGATAGGTGATGATAGTCCATGTTGACCACAACGCAGGACTTCTATTTGATCCATGAAATATTTCTCAAGTACATATGTAGTATGGCGTTGTAAGCTCTAACGGTCTAAACTCGAATTCATAAATAAAAACCGGATCGAGAAGAGGAAGTATAAATCTTAGAAACCTTTGTAGTAAGTTACATAAGTATGACTATCACTAGAAAAAAAAAAAGAAAAAAGATAAAAAACATAAACAAAAACAAAAACAAAAAAAAATTTATTCATTAATTTATTTAATTCTTTGATTTGACACGGTTGAACTTTGGACCTTTGATTACATTTTTCATATCAACACTTGGGTTTTTTAAAAAAAAATTACATAAGACGCTAAAACTTCATAAACAAATATTATTTGATTTGAATTGCCTAACTGGTAAGTACGATATATAGAACTAAGCGTGTAATTTGGTGCTTAACTTCATAATTATGTGGATAATTTTTCCAACACTTAAATCCAATGAGGTGATGGGTCAAGTCATCCATTTCCATTTTTGATCCAAGAATTCAAAAACTATGTTAACCTTCCTTTTGACATAGAGGATGATCAAATGGCCACATGACGACCCCCTATTGGGATGTAGTCATTTGGTCACCCATTATGTCAACCTTTGTCTTAACATAGCAAAATTCAAAAACTAATTGGGGTGATTTCAACATTAGCCTTAGTGACGTTGACCTCGGTTTCAACAAATTACAAGGTCTCTCTGAGTTAAAAATTTATGGACTTGTCTTCCAACCCACTCACCCAAAGAATGGAATCCTCCGTTTCAACATATGTTTAGTTTTTTATATATTTTTAAGAATCAACATGTATTAGAAGGTGATCATGTTGAGATATTCGATTTGAATCAACAATATTTTGATATCTTGTTTGTTCATTAATTTATGCTTATACCTACATTAGTTCTTTATCACAGCTAAACACAACAATGCGTAACTTAATTTTATTATAAATAGCTAATTCTCCTAAGGAAAAAAAAAAAACCTAAATATGATACCTTCAATTATTTTGTAAGTGCATAATTGGGTGCTCGATTTTATCTTAATCCAAAGAAACTTATACTAAATAAAAACCAAATACATAACATCACAAGTCTTCCAAACCATTATTGTCGACTCGCCCTTATTGATTTTCTTATCTTTTGGCTAATAATTTTCGAGACCACTCATTACAGAAAACTACAAAAATTTAAGTTGAACTCTTTCAATTAAAGCTAGCTAGAGAGACAAAATTAAAGAGATTTCATGGTACACAACATTGCTAAAAGCAGTGGCGGACGAAGATATTTGGAGTTGGTGAGACACAATCTTGTTGTTTTTACAACATAAAATGTCACCGTCGAATGTTCGACAGAATTACCTTGAACAATGTAAGCAGATCGATCAACATGATCGCAGTATTAATTCGAGCCGACCGAATGCACGATGTTTCCTTAAAACGAATTGCTGCCTTCAAAAGGTGCTAAAGGCGTCCAGTAATCGTTTCCCAGGATAAAACGAAATGTAGTTGATATCTTAGCATTACCTCCAAACTGGGGGGAAGAGGGGAATATTTATAGTGCTACATGTGAAATAGTGACCATTGGATAAAGGGACACGTGATCTCGTCTCCTTTATCGAAGCATCTCATCTTAAGTATTAATTTTGACGCAATTAGCCAGCTGCGCATTAAATGCTCCCAAAAGGGGTAGCCATCCCATAACCTATATTGACAAGACAGAGACATTTTACTCGTTACAAAGACCAAAACAATCATTTCAATAGGATTTCAGAAATTCAGGATCTTCAAATGTGGGTCGTCACTTGTCGTGGTTGAGCTTTGGGTTTGACTTCGTTGAGCCTCACTACTTCGTCAAAGGAGCTTCGTTTGGGCCTCAGATTTATCTTCAGCAGAGGATCTTTGACAGGGTCATTCTCATGAGACCGCTTCGGTAAGAGGGGCTTTGGTAGATCGAATTTAGTGGACTTTGGTAGGTCCTACTCCACGTGGGATGCCTCATGACTTCGACAGTAAGAGCTTCGATGGATCGGCCACGTGGGATGTTGATGGAAAACTGTAGCAGCATATATTATGAGAAGCCATTTGACTGGCTTTTCTGGGATTGTAGAGATATGGTTTGCAAAGATAATATTTGATAATGTTTACTGTACATATTTAGCTGAGTCAGTTTAGGAAAGATATGAGAAATTATAGGAGAGTTTTTGGTAAAGAGAGATCTTTGGTAGTATTTTTGGTTAGAAGTTTTTGTATATAAGAGTCTTTTTCTGTACATTATTTTTGTGAAATAATGTTCTCAACATTATTCTCACCAATTTGACAAGGTATCAGAGCAAGTTTAAGGGACTATCGAAACAAATTGATTCCAACTAAAAAACGCATCACTCAAGGTGAGTGAAGAAGATGGCAACAGAAACAAGCAAGCCACAGGGAGGAATCCTAGTGACATCCCCGCTATATTTACACCCTTCTAATAGCCCTGGGACATCAATTACTTCATGTATTTTCAATGGAGAGAACTATGAGACATGGCAGAAGGCGGTGCGGAATGCGCTGTGAGCAAAAAACAAACTTGGTTCATCGATGGTACATTGAAGAGGTCGAGAGAAGAGGGAACACTGGAGGCACAAGCGTGGGATATGTGCAACTCGATGTTAATTTCATGGCTATTCAACGTGATTGATCAGAAATTACATCCAAGCATAACTTATGCAGAAAGTGAGAAGGCGCTGTGGGTGACTTGAGGGAACATTTCTCGATTGCGCCACACATTTACCAATTGAAAAGTGAATTAGCTTCTCTCAAACAAGGGAAAAGAATGTGATGGGATATTACACTAGGCTTAAGGCCATGTGGGATGAACTTTGGAGTTATTCTAAAGTTCCTAATTGTGTATGTAGAGCAGCTGTAGAGTTTGTGAAAGAGGAGGAGGAGGAGAGAGTCCACCAGTTTTTGATGGGGGCTAAATGATGAGTTATTTGGGATAATAAGATCTCAGATTCTTGCGATGGATCCTTTGCCATCGATTGGAAGAGCCTACGCCATGGTGATATAAGAGGAAAAGCACAAAAGCTTAACAAGAGGAAGAGAAGACAAAAGTGATGCGGCAACGTTTGCTGTATATGCCAGGGGTCGAGACAGAAATCAACAGCAACGGGAAGAAAACAAATCGACTTGCATGCACTGTGGCAAGTATGGACATGATGTGAGTGACTTCTTTCAGATCAATGGCTATCCACCTAATTAGGGTAGTCGAGGGGACGATGCAGAGGAAAAGGGAGAGGGTCTGGACGATGAAATGGACGGAGAGGAACATGCGTGAATACAGTAGTTGCGACGATAAATGTTGGTAATGGGCAGCAAACAGGGGTCACGAAAGGAGGGGGAGAAGCAATCCAAGGACTTGGATTCACACCAGATCAAGTGCAGCAAATTTTGGCCTTGATAGAACAATCTCCAAGTCGACAAGAGAAACTAACAGGTAATACTAGTGATTTATTCACTGAAGGGCGATGGCTTCTTGACACGAGAGCATCGCACCATGTCACGGGATACATGAAATTACTCACAGATATACATGAAAAGAGTCCAGTGATAGTTGGACTACCGAATAGTGCACAAATCATAGCAACAAAGTATGGGAAGGCGAGAGTTGGGGAAAATATAATTTTGTAGGATGTTTTATTTGTTCCTTCTCTCAGATGTAACTTGATTTCAGTTGGACAATTGACGCGTGAATTGAATTGTATTGTGACTTTTTTCTCCTGATTTGTGTGTGGTACAGGATCGGTCTACAAAGAACCCGATTGGAGTGGGTGAGCCAGAAGATAGGGTCTACTACTTGAGGATGAGGAAAGGAAAAAAGGCACCGAAGGTGACAAGCTCAATAAGAGGGGAGCTGTGGCATAGAAGAATGGTACACCCATCGAGTCAGATTTCTAATTTTCTGTCATCCTTAGTTGGTAGTGATTTAGGTTGGAATAAGGATAGCATGGTTTGTGATGCTTGCCATAGAGCAAAACATTGTCGTTTGAAATTTTCTAAAATCAATAAAATGGCAGAAAACTATTTTGATTTAGTGCATTGCGACATATGGGGACCATATAGAATTGATAACTTGTATGGAGTGCATTACTTTCTTACCATAGTGGATGATTGTAGTCGAGGGGTTTGGATATATTTGATGAAGGAAAAAGGCGAGGCAGGAAAGTTACTACATAATTTTTGCATGCTGATAAAGACACAATTTGATAAGAATATTAAGAGAATTAGAAATGACAACGGGAAAGGATTTGTTCCACATTGATGAATAATTATTACAAGAAGCGTGGAATAATACATGAAACGAGTATGGTGGACACACCGCAACAAAATGGACGGGTAGAGAGAAAACACAAACACATCCTAGAAGTAGCTAGAGCATTAAAGTTTTAGGTAGGGATACCTACTGAATATTGGGGGGAATGTGTTCTCACAACAGCATATTTAATTAACCGAACACCGAGTGTGCTCTTAAAAGGGAAAACACCATATGAAATATTGTTTGGAGAAAAACCCACATTAAAACATCACAGGGTGTTTGGTTGTTTGTGTTATGTGCACAATAATGCAAAACCAAAAGATAAATTTGGTTCTCGGGCTAGAAGATGCGTGATGATGGGATATCCATATGGGAAAAAGGGTTGGAAGGTATACGATTTGGAGAATGGGGAGATGTTCACATCAAGAGATGTAGTATTTGAGGAGATTTTTCCTTTCATTAGAGGAGAAATGAGGGAGTGCGTGAGCAACGCGAAAGAACTAGAGGAAATTTAATGTCTGATGAGGTTGAAGGAGAGCACGAACTATGTGCGGGAAGAAGAAGTAAGAGAAATTGGAGGTAAAGATGGACAAGAAGGACTAGCCGAAAATGAAGAAACTGTTTCGGATAATGCAGGTGAGGAAGAGCAACGAATGAGAGACAATATTGAAGATAATACAGATGTTGTGCAGAATAATAAAGAAAGTAAAATGCAATAGAAGGAGGTTTTCTAATATGCTGTTGTAAAAACCTATTGCGAATTCATATTTTTCCTCCATCCCGGCGGTAACATGGCCGCCGCCCCCGCCACATCCAAACAACCGCCTCCACCACCAATTAGCCTTCCTAGCCCCAACCTCTCCCCTACCGGCCTCACGCCAAAAATCTCCAGCCAAAATCCCGGATCCGAGTCATGCGGCGGAAACCCTAGCGCCGTGAACCGCCGGTATGCCGGAGGGCTTGGTGGCTCGTCCTACGCCGGGACGGCGGCTCACGACGACGCCGCGTATGGAGGCAGTCGTCCCGTTGAAGCTGCAGAAACGGAGAAGAAGGACTCGACCCTTGGCAGCCCGAACTTGAAGCAACTCCAACCGGTCAACCCACAGCCACACGCGTCGGTCCGGGGGCCTGTGCAGACGATTCCGAGCCCAGCCGGTCAGGCGTCCGGCGCTGCTGTTCTGCCGGCGCGTGCGGCTGCGCGTGGGACGGCGCGTGTGGGCCACGCGCCGCC
>CAIGRB010110087.1:46964-59249 GCA_903798255.1 Fraxinus quadrangulata
CCACCACCACCCTATGTTTACAAATCCCCACCTCCTCCATCTCCATCACCACCGCCACCATATATCTACAAATCCCCTCCTCCTCCATCCCCCTCTCCACCACCACCCTATGTTTACAAATCTCCACCTCCTCCATCTCCATCACCACCACCACCCTATGTTTACAAGTCCCCACCTCCCCCATCTCCATCGCCGCCACCACCATATATTTACAAATCCCCTCCTCCTCCATCCCCCTCTCCACCACCTCCCTATGTTTATAAGTCCCCACCTCCACCATCTCCATCATCACCACCTCCATATGTTTACAAGTCCCCTCCTCCTCCATCTCCATCGCCGCCACCTCCGTACGTTTACAAGTCACCACCTCCTCCATCTCCATCACCACCACCTCCCTATGTGTACAAGTCCCCACCTCCTCCATCTCCATCGCCTCCACCTCCCTATGTTTACAAGTCCCCACCACCTCCATCTCCATCACCTCCACCAAAGCAGCAGGAGCATCCACCATACAATCATATGTCACCACCATCTCCGCCAAAATACTTCTATAGTTCACCTCCGCCTCCACAGTACTACTAATTATTCAGCTGCCTCGTGCATCAACTTGGGTTCTGCCAACAGGAATAATTAATTTTAAATTCCACAGAAAATTTGATAATTATGCATTTTTTTATTTTACCAAGTGTATTTTATGAATAAATAGGGTCTTAATGAAGATCTTTGTAATTTGTACCTCTTTAAAGAATTTGTTTGTATTGCATTTTTCAATAACAAAAGATGAATCTTTTATTGAGATTTCTTCAAGGCTGCTAATATGGAACAGCTATAACTATCATGAATTCAGATGCAAATACCCTAATCTGTTTCGTCGAATGACAGTTTATCTATCAAGTGTGATGTTTCTTCTCCACTGCTTAGGTTGTTAATGATACTCCATCTCCACTTTGAGGGACTCGAATTTCACGTAGTGTAAAAAATATAATTTAGAGTAATCGTTCCCATAAATTTTTCAATGTTTTTAGTTTTGATTCAGTAATTCTTTCCATAATATTGATCGTGAAGTGAAGTTGAATTTAAGAAGAATTTTCCTGTGGCACAGAATTCCTTCCTGATCATGAGCTGATATTGGATAATGATTTTGGGAAAGCAGTTCTAAATGCATCATATTTTAAACAAAGATCAAAACATGGAAAGAAATTGCATAATCTCGGTTTCATACTTATTAACCAATAATATCACGTGTTCTGTATAAACACAAAAACAAAATTTAAATAAATAAGCTTCTCTCGTGATGAATCAGTTCGACATATCGAAGCAAGCGAAGACCCGAAGTCAATTCAAATAGTCACCCATTTGTGAAATATTCACACATTAGAGTTTAGATAAATATACGCAAACTGTTACTGTGGTTGACCTCAAATAATTTGTCGACGATGAATTGAAGGTGAAAAATGGAAAAACAATTCACGTATATATCACGACGTCTAAATTTAATATTTAATTTTGTTTCATTGTACTCATAAGTTAAAATGACAGATGATCAAATGAGGTATATGCAAAACCAGAAAAGAAAAATATAGAAATTGTTCAGAATCAAATTCCATTATTTCCATGGTCCATTTGACAGGAAAAAAAAAACTAATTAAGACTGCAATTTGACATAATAATCTTCTAAGACAGATTAATTCTTAGTATTTGCATTTTTAAGGTTAAATTAATGAAGAAGAAACTTCATAGCTATTTTCGTGACATGCTTAATTATTCATAGATTCAAGCCGGACAGAATATTACCTACTTCAAATCCTTGACTTGTTCGTGGCTACTAGGAACAAAAACTGAGATCATAGTGGGGAAATATTATGTCTAGTTGACTTATGTTAAATTTGAGATGGCCAGGCTGTTTGATTCAATAAACAATTAGTTCACTGCGTAAATGATTAGATGAAATCACTATATAAAAAGAGATTTTATCTCTCCCAATATCATACAAGATACAAAAATCAAGAGTTGTGTAGAAAATGGCATCCCCCCTTGAGGTTGCGCCAATGGCGCCAACTTGCCTACTCGGTGGTGTTTTGCTTGGTAGCCACTAGTGTAGTCGCCGAAAAACCTTAAATTTATTCTTCGCCACCACTTTCTTATATTAACAGTTAAGTCACCATCTCCTTCTCCCCCGCCTCCCTGTACCAACAAGTCGCCATATTCCTTATACCAACTGCATGCTTGACCAAATTCCCCATAAAGTCGAACAAAAAAAAGAGTGAAACATGGATTGTCAATGTACCTGAATGAAGTTGATGTTGGAATTTGTAACGCCGCGAAAATTTTGAATAAAATTTTATTTGTTTTATACACTAATTTAAATAGAGTTTGATTGCAATCTTAATTTGATAAAATTTAAAATTAATCATAATTCTATATTTTGAAATTCAATTCTTCTCAAATTTGATAGACACAATTTTCCATCTCAATTGTATCATGACTCAACCACTATTTTTTTGTTACTATAAATAGTGTGCAATTATCCCACAATTCACCATCAAAGAATTTTACACGACAGCTTTCATAGAAAACAACTGTAAATTGCAAGTATATATATATATTTTATTAAAAGCTCGTTTGATCAATTCAAGATAAGATATTTTTGTGCAGTGGTTCGTTTTCATATGTTTTTATATTAAGTAATTTATACATGAATTGTCAGTCGACTTTCGAAATCTTTATTAAGAGATGAGAGATCCTATGAGAATTTAAGATGACCTAAGATGGGTGTGTCGTTTGGTCACCGACATACTCCATAAGAGAAGAGTGATATGAAATGTTTATTTTATTGTATATAATTGTGTATGGATATTGTACGTTTCTTACTAGTTATTTTTAAATACTCGCCCTTACAAAATTTTACGGGTTAATTCGGATCGATGGGAACGGTGGCGGGATGGTAATGTGACTGCCAAGAGGAATTGAAGAGATAAAATAATAAGTTTTTTTATTTTTTTCTTCAAATTATTAGTTAATTTAATTTGTTCAAAGACAATTATTTAATTTGTGATTATGTTATTTTCTTAACGATACAATTTTCATGTTTAGTTTAAAGTTATAGATATTCCAGTTATATTTTTTTATTAAAGAATATTATTTTATCGTTTTACAAAAATTGAATTTTTGAAAACCCTCCAGTGTTTGTGAAATTTTGGAACATTACAGAATTTGGTTTAGAGAACGAAATGAAATTAAGTATGGAAGTGACTTTTGTGTCAATTTCGACCAAATATTCGAACTTGATCCAATAGTCAAATTATGAATATAAATAGATTAACTTATTATACTCATCAAGTAGATCGTGATATATTTGAATCTCAAAACCAATTCTCGATGAATGAAAAATTATGATCCAAAGTTGAATAGAAAAGAGAATATACAAGCTAGAAAAATAGCTAACTCGCCTATCGCTCGAACGAGCTCGAGCGATAATATAGTGACATGCTAACGAGAAAAGCTCTGATAAAAAAGTGTCACTGTCGCTCAAACGAGAGGTCAGCGACAAATTAGCGACAGCAAATGCTGCGACTTTTAGCAAATGTTGCTGAATTTGGGACACGGTATTTCACTCACAAAATTTCCTCCTCTATATAAAGGACCATTTGGATGTCCATTATGCATCACATATCATTTGCATTGAGCATTACATAAAAAAATTTTGCAAAATACTTTCCAAAATTCAATCCAAAACTATTTTCGTATAGGGAGAAAATTTCGTTCCAAGTTCATTGTTGCTTGTGGTTTAAAGTGCTTCTACCACAAGTTGTATCCGCTGTATCTTGGGAGACAAGTATCAAAGTCCGTTAGCACCATTTCGGGGCAATATTGTCTTCAGAAGAGAGTGTTTTCACTTGCCTCGAATTTCGTTTTCCCTTTTATTTTCTTCTTCTTACTTTCTTTATTTAGAGCTTAATTGTGCTCCTATGAATTAAATTTAAATATTTTCTTTTTAGCATGCCAAATTTGGAGAGTCAAACCCACTATCTAAATTAAAATGTTAATTTAAAAAATCTCTTAAAGTATAATTTTAAATGTTGACTCTTTAAAATAGAGAGCATCTCATGTTTACAGAGTCTATTGGAGATGTTCTTATAGCATTTCATCATCACAAAAATTTTGAATTATAGAAGTTTAGTTTTGAGCTCAACAAATTGGTATCAAATGTTATTTTTACATCACTTATAAAGTATTAGAATAATGTGCAATGCACGTTTAATTTTTTTAACTAGTTTAATGAAATGAGTGACAACGAGATCTAAACTCTCATAATCTTTATTAATTTTGATATCATATTAAACCGTTTGATCTAAAAACAGAGTCAACTCTAAGATTTGGATTATGTCAAAATTTATATACCTTTTCTATAGAGAGTTGAAAAAAAAAAATTCAATGGTGAAAATAAATCTTTTAATAAAAACGTTCGAAGTTACATTAATAATAGTTGAAGGGAAGCCGTTATTTCAAAGCACCACAGGTTATGTTTTTCTCCAAATTATTTCTTTTTTGAGTTGGATCCTTTATTCAATTTAAAAGATATGACTAAATAACACGATGAACTTAATAAGAGGCCAAAAACACTAGGACATTTACGTCCTTAATAAGCTCATTTAAAAAATCAATTTAAATAGAACATAAATGATCCTAAACAGATCAATACGCTTACAGAAAATTATATTTAAGAATTACGCAATAATTTATCGTCTAGGACCTCGAATATTTTAGGGCCGACCTTGACAGCTGCGATCACCGTTGCTGACACGAAATAGCTTCAGATTTTGTTTTGTTTTGTCTCTTTTTTTAAATCATTATTGTGGAGAGGTAGACAGTGAGAATGAGTTTGCTGTATTAACCGTTTTTTATGAATCTGTATGAAATAATGAAATGATTTGTTTAGAACTCCGACAGTGCTAACGTGCGCCTCATAGCTTTTTATTATTAATTTGTTTTATTTTCTCCCTGTCTTTATTTTTATTTTCACGACGAGAAATTTTGAGCTCATATTGGATAAAGATACGGTGTAATTTCGAGTGAAGAATGTTCAATTATAGCCAATAGAAAATCATACAAGAAAGAAAATCGTGATTAACGAGGCACGAAAACAATTGAATAAAAGCTCAAAACAAATGTTCAATTTATTAATTATAAAGCACCATTAACGTTTAACATCAATTCAAACACTAAACCCTAACTATATAGCACCTAAAGTTGGAGTAATACTATTTTATCAAGACGAGCAGTAATTCGAAAGTGAGATTTACTACCTCATTATAAGAGTGTAGTAAGTGGATCGATTTATGCTATTTTTGATATATTTTCAAATCAAATCATTTTGAATGATTTTAGAAAAATTCAAACATAAAGCAAACCATATAAAAGTGTGTGTGAAAAAAATCAAACATAAACATAAATATTTGGTTTCTTCACATATTTTTGTTCTGCAACGCTTTAATGTTACGAAAATATCTTTCTAATTTATTGACAATTAAATAAAATAAACTGCATATATCTTCCATCTCCAAGTTTAACTCAAACGTAGCTCCCTTATTTTTGTTTTGGGTGTGAAACAGTGTCAAACCAAAATACCCAACAAGTATTAGCTCTCCCTGAAAAGGAGGTGATCCAGCCACACTTTCCAGTACGGCTACCTTATTACGACTTCACTCCAGTCACTAGCCCTGCCTTCGGCATCCCTTCCTTGTGGTTAAGGTAACGACTTTGGACATGACCATCTCTCATAGTGTGACAGGCGGTGTGTACAAGGCCCATGAATGAATTCACCATTGTATGATTGATCGGCATCCCTCCCTTGCGGTTAAGGTAACGACTTTGGGCATGGCTAGCTCTCATAGTGTGATGGGCGATGTGTACAAGGCCTATGAATGAATTCACCGTCGTATGATTGACCGACAATTACTAGCGATTTCGGCTTCATGTAGGAGAGTTGCAGCCCGCAATCCGAACCGGGGACGGGTTTTTGGAGTTAGCTCACCCTCGTGGGGTCGTGACCCTTTGTCCCGTCCATTGTAGCACGCGTGTCGCTCAGGGCATAAGGTATGAATCTACATAGCAACATACGACAATAAATTATTGGTTTTGCGAAACTTTTGTTATTCAAAGTTTGCAACATGAAGAGGGCTCGATATTTAAAACATGAACTATGAAAGGTGACGAATTGATTGATTTATAATAATAATAATAATAATTTATATTTTTCATTTATTTTATTTTCAAATTGTTCGATTAATTTCAAACCGTCTTGCAACGGTTTGACCTGGTTCAAAATTGTTTCGTTAAAGTTCCACGTCACGCCAAATAAACTGTTTAAATGTCAATTTGGGCTAAACTAGGTTTTATTCGTTGTCCATCTGCTCCACTAATCTACTCCATGGCAAAATTGGCTAAGAATTGATTAAAAAAAAAAAAAACCCTTTTCGTTTTCTCGGGATTGAGAGGGGTAAAAGTGCATAAACCCCGAAATTTGAAGAGGCAAAGTGGATAAACTACGCAATTTAGTACTTCAATTCCTTTGTAATTGAACACCAGCAAAGATGAGCTCACTGCCGCCGCAAACGGCGCCGTACCACCAGCCCGCCACCCTTGAAGAAGTCCGCACCCTTTGGATTGGCGATTTGCCTTATTGGGCCGACGAGTCATACCTCCACAGCTGGTTCTCCAACACCGGCGAGGTAATTACTTATCTATACATACAATTCCAGTAATATATGCTTTGGGAATTTATTTTTAATGTATGGCATGTTTGTATAATGAAATAAGCGAATAAATTCGGACATGGGGTTTTGAATAATATTATACGTATTTGTTGAAATTTTTAAGGTTTCTGTTCTTTGTTACACATTCTGTAACAATTATCTGCAATGTTAATTCAGTATCCAATTATTTGATATGGTTGGTTAAAACTTCAAATTCCGTAGCTATTGTTTCAGAACCCTGCCGATAAATGTACTAATTTTTTAATTTCCTGGCCAAATGTTCTTCTTGTTATGTTCTGAAATATACTACCTGCTGATCCTTATGTTTAAAGGTTCATGGATGACATCACGAGTTCTTTACTGCTGTCAAATTGTAAATTTTCTCTTGGTTTGATTTTTATGAATTAAAATTTCTGAAGTTTGAGGAATGAAAAGATTATAGATGCTAACTATTGGTTGTGTAGCTGTTAATGGGTTAGAATTGAATGATTTAAAAGGTCACTATGTCTAATACAGGTAATTTCTATTAAAGTAATTCGGAATAAAATCACAGGCCAACCCGAGGGTTATGGGTTCGTGGAGTTTACTTCGCATCAAGTAGCTGAAAGGGTTCTACAGTCCTACAATGGAACACAAATTCCCGGGACTGAGCTAACTTTTCGATTGAATTGGGCATCATTTGGGATAGGAGAAAAGCGTATTGATACTGGACCAGAGCACTCTATTTTTGTTGGGGATCTAGCACCTGACGTCACAGATTATTTGTTGCAAGAGACTTTTCGAACCCATTATTCCTCAGTAAGGGGGGCGAAGGTGGTGACTGATCCAAACACGGGCCGCTCCAAGGGATATGGGTTTGTTAAGTTCGCCGATGAAAACGAAAGGAACCGAGCTATGACTGAGATGAATGGTGTATATTGCTCAACTAGGCCAATGCGCATTAGTGCAGCGACTCCTAAGAAAACAGCAACTGGTGTTCAACAGCCTTATGCTGCACCTAAAGGTGTAGGAATTTATTATTTATTTATTTATTTTTTTTCATGTGTATTCATTACTCTCTAGCAGGTCACGAAGTCTGAGAATACATATCTTCTTGAGATTTTTTTTTCTCTTTTCTAATTTGGAGGTGAAATCAGAAATGTGTATACATATTGCTATAAAACAACATTAGGGCCGTCTCCAAATCCTTGTTTCTCAATGGCTGCTGATGTTTGCTCATTTTATGGTTTGCATAACGGAAGATGCATCTAGAACACTACACAATCCTTCGAGGAAGATGCTTTATAATGCCCTTCAAATGTGGCAGTGGTGATACCTGGTGTACACATGATACACCTTTATTGAGCCACCAAAACAATCTCTGAAGTTTACATTTCATTTAAAATTTAATTCACTCTAGTTCAAAATCATAGTGACTTCCCATTAGAAATTTATCAGCCATTTCAAATTTTCTTGTTTGGTTCATTTTATTTTCATGTTTAGATCACTTTATTTTCTTGTTTTGGCAGCATTATATCCAGCTCCAGTTTATACTCCACCGGTTCAGACAGTTCCAGTGGATAATGATATAAATAACACTACTGTAAGTTAAACACTGATATCTGTAGTTCCATTTCCATATATGTCTTCCTGTCTAATTTCCTTGCTCAATTGCAGGTTTTTATCGCTAATCTGGACCCTAATGTCACAGAAGAAGAACTGAAACAGATATTTTTGCAATTTGGGGAGATCATTTCTATCAAAATTCCGGCAACCAAGGGTTGTGGCTTTGTGCAGTTTGCCACCAGGTATGTTTTGGCATAAAAACACTTATTTCAATTGCTGAATGATCTAAAACAGATTAAAAGTATCTATATGTACTTTCAATCATCTCTGACACTTCATCAATTGGTAACCAATTTGCTGCTGATGCTCATCTTCATAGGACATCCGCAGAAGAATCAATCCAGAGGATGCAAGGTACTGTGATTGGTCAACAAGTAGTTCACCTTTCTTGGGGAAGGAATCCAGCGGCAAAACAGGTCAATTTCTCACTGAAACTATTATGTCAATTAATTCCTCACCATGTTTGGCTGAGCTAAAATATTTACTTTTAATTGAATTAAGTAAGTTATAATATAAATTTTTCTAATAAGTCAAAAATGTTACCTTTTTGACAGCTAAGAGTTACTTCTTAAATATGCAACTTTTTTTTTTTTTTTTAACTCAAAATAATAACAAAATAACTTATCCAAACATATTTGGAATCAAAAAGTTACTTGCACTTGCTTCTGATATTAGCTGTATATTTTGAGTGGGAGGTTGGTAGCTACTGCTTTCTTTTCCTTTCTTGTTGATATAATGCTATTTTAAAAAAGTATTTACACTGAAAACCCAATTAAGCTCACAAAATCAACATATTTTTAAATCAGAATATGAAAACGAAGTTGATATCACATAAAACACAATTTTTTGCTAGTTTTTATGTCCTGGAATTGAAATTGGCACATTTTTCATTGACAAATTATAATTTCATGCTGCAGGATGTATCTGGCATCTGGGGTCAATCAGCAGATCCAACGAGTCAGTGGAGTGCTTATTATGCGTATGGACAAGGATACGATGCCTATGCATATGGAGCTACTCAGGATCCTTCAGCATATGCATATGGTGCATATGCTGGTTACTTACAGTACCCTCAACAGGTAAGATTATCTTCACTCTCATTTTAATTTTTGTCCTCTCTTATCTTCAACTTATTACACATTCGTTTTTATAATTAAATAGATGGCTCTCATTTGGAGTAAGTAATAGGGCGGTCCAGTATTATTGTTAATTTTAACGTGCAGTATTATCTTTGATGAAGCAGCAAAACTGTGACTAGTAACTTCAACTACTACAATATTGGGGCCTGTATATCTTTCTTTAAACCTTTTTTAGCTGTAACTTTCGAAGTCTTCTCTATCACTGGGATGCTTATTATTGGAAGAGTTAAGTTCCAAATCAATGCTATCATCCTTGCAATTTAGCCGTTATATTGGAAATGTTTATCAACTATTTCCATTTCAATGCCAGAAGTGTTAGAAGTTGGGAATCTAGTTGAAATGTTTATCCATTAAAACTAGATAAGTGCAGTAAGCCATTGGTTTTTATCCATTTATATTATATTTTCGTTCTTTTATAGGCTGAAGGTGCTCAGGACGTGGCAGCTATGTCGGGAGTTGCTCCAGCTATGGAACACAGAGAGGAAATCTACGATCCTATGGCTATGCCAGACGTTGACAAGTAAGCCTCTTACACAGGATTTTAAGTAGAACATGTCTGGCTTAGCTTATAAAAATTTATTTAATAAGTGAAGAAGTAAATTTCTTCTTTTTTTGGATCAAAATTAAGAAGAAAGTCACTTCCAAATAAATAAATTTATTTGCTTATTAGTAAGAAAAAGGTAACTTAACTAGATATGTTATAAGTAACTTTAGTCAGCCAAACATGATAATTGTGGTTAAATAGTAGTAACATATAATGTTTGGAAAGATCTTTTTGCTGAAAACAATCACACCATCAACTCTCAGGTTGAATGCTGCCTATCTTGCTGTTCATGGAAGGGCTATTTTGGGACGGCCTTTGTGGCAGAGAACCTCATCGCTGTCATAGAAATTTTATTCTGGTAGTCGAAAGGTAATGCATCTGTTTTTGGAGTCTGTTGTGGCCTGCCAGTTGTAAGCAAGAAAACTATAGTACCGAGTATAAATCTTGATTTGGCATTATGTATACCTATACTGTTACCTTCAGATGTTACCCTTTGCTTTTCGCCATTTATATTTCGAAATCTTTTCCTGAATTTGTTGGGCATTGAAGTCATCAATATTATTGTTAGTATTTCTTCTGGATGCTGATTTTTGTCATCCTATTTGCATTTTCAGTTTGTGTGCATTAAAAAAAAGGGGGGTTGTTCATCATTTAAGTAGAAATTCTATTCTAACCAGCAAATAGGCATAGTAAAAAAAACTCGTTTAACCCGATACTTGTGGACCCCACCCTGAATGAGGTGGGATTACCCGTCCAACTGGGTAAACAGGGTGGGGGTCATTGCCCCGAAACGGGTACGAGAAATATAGTTTTTCTCCCATTTAAAGTTAATTTCAAATTTAAGTATTTTATTAAACAAAAATTAAAAATTTATCATCATTTTTAGAAAGAATATAAGTTCATAACATATTGAAAAAATAAATATATATTTACTAATTACAGATATAAATAAATGAAATAAATAAAAAAGAAAAAGAAAAAATAATCTGGGCGATAAATAGGGTAGGGATCTTGTCTTGTCCCACCCCGATCCATTCTCGTCTCGTTTTAATCAGGTATGGGTACGAGGCAAATTGACAAAAATATTCAACAAGACGGGTGGAAATGATCGACCCGTTTTATATCGGCCCTGTTGCCATCTCCAACAAACTTTTGAGGTGGGCCTTACATAAATGGTCTGTCTTGAATTTGGTGCTAAGCCCAGTGAAGTCCACAATGTGCTGTGGACCAATCCAACCATAGAGTCAGGACTTCCGACGCCCGTATGAGTTAGTTTACACCCAAGTGGAGTCACTCTTCATTATCTTCTTGTCAATCCAAAGATCATAATGTATTGTCAACCAATCCAACTCTACAGTGCTCTGTCCGTATTAAGAGGCCTAAGACCCATTTGAATCGGTTTATGCAGGTCTCTATTCGAAACGAGATATCTTTGGCAAAAAGGCCAAAGCCCATATACTCCGATGGTTTCGAGACACGGACTATCTCAAAATGGAGCTGCGCCGAGTATATATTCATGTCGTTCCTCTCTATATATATTTGGAAAATAAGGGTGTTCATAATTGACACATGGAGACCTCATATTGCCCGCAGACGCCCTCCCAATAGAGGACCTCCATGTGTCTCTTATGGACATCCTTATGTATTATGCTTTGTACCATAGCACAACCCTATATAATTTATATATCTTGGGTCAAATATGTGCAAGAGTACATGTCAGCTGATAGCTGAAGCTTCGAGGCCAACAATTAATCATGCAAGCTTACGCTTAAATCACAATTCATGCTGTTTCATGTTGTTTCTTGCATACTTTTTTTTAGTCATAAACGAAGACCAAATTGTTTGATAACAAATTAAACTATGATAACTTTACAAGTGATTACTCAGTTGTGTCCCATATTTTTGGGAAGTTCAGGAAAATGACTGACGTCTGCTGCCAGCTTTCTACGTTCCAAATTAGTAACTATGCACGTCCAATTTCTGAAAAAGAAAATTTTCAGTTGCGTCGAACTTTCCATTTTGAAAATGGTGCTTGCAGGGCAAGGCAAGCCGGCCAGTCTCAAGTCTTAGTTATGTTCCTCCCTACTTTATGGCTGGTTCGGTTTTGCTTAAATTCGATTAAGTTTTGGTATTAAAATCATAAATCAGTTGGATTCGATCTAGTTTTTGGTCCTAATACTCGAAATCAAAAAAGGTTTAACCTGAATTATTATTTATATATATATATATATATATATATATA
>CAIGRB010110087.1:68738-89558 GCA_903798255.1 Fraxinus quadrangulata
TATTGAATATTAGTTATATATTTTTCCTTTCGATTACTTGAATTGATTGTTTGTATCAAATACATTATAAGATTTTTAAACATAAATATGAATTTTCTTGTGATAAACAAAACATTAATAAAATGACTCTTCGAAATCAAATTGATGAAAATAATTAGCAAAATCTTAATGAAGAAATTTTTTAAAAATATAAATCTACATTGTCTCGAATCAAGTATGAATCATTCAAAAATTAAGAATAAAGTATTCGATTGTGGCCCTAACTCAAAATGTCTGCGTCCGTCCCTACCTGTAAACAATTCCCCTATAAGAATATTGTCTAAGATTATGCAACAAACATGTCATTTAACGTGCATGGGCTTGGAACTAATTCATCGCACTATGGGAGTCGAACTAAAAATAATAAGTTAAAATTTTTGTTTTCAAATATATGTAAGTTATTTTTTACTTTTAATTAGGAAAAATTATTTGGCTCCGAGGTTAATTTTTTGAGAAGTAATTTTGAACTATAAAAAATGTATAACATGATTTTTCTTTAGAGGACATGGAAAAAAGTTACTTGTACTTTTTGTCAAAATGAATAACTTCGCTTACGGAGAGTAAAATAACTGACATCTACATGTCACTACATTATCCAAATTCCCGGCAAATGATAACGATTTTCGGACAAGATGGAAGCCCCCATATCCTTAAACCTCAAAAATCTTCAATTTTCACGAAAACAAAGAGCAACCCACGACTGGGATTCAATTATCAAACACCAGGCCAAGCTCAGAAACGACAATGCGATTCTCACGACATATACCCACATGGAATCTTTAAACATTTTACCGAACACAGTAACGTTGCCTCTCATTCTCAAGGCTTGTGGGAATTTAAATGCCATTGAAACGGGAAAGAAGATACACAATGATGTTATGAATACAGGTTTGATTACTGATGTGCGTGTTGGGACAAGTCTTGTTGATTTTTATTGTAAATGTGGGAGTTTGGATGAAGCGAAATACGTGTTTTATGAAATGCGTGAGAGAGATGTAGTGGCCTGGAATGCGATGATTTCTGGGTCTGTAGAGTGTATGGAATTTGAGGAGGCTGTGTTTTTGGTTATGGAGATGCAAAGAGACGGGTTGAGACCGAATGAAAGGACTATGGTGTCATTGCTCGTGGCCATGGGGGAACTCATGGACTTGGGGCTTGGGAAGGAGATACATGGGTATTGTTTGAGAAATGGATTTTTGGAGTTGAATGCTCATGTGGGAACTTCTTTGATTGGGTTTTACTTGAAATTTGATGTGAGGACGGCGTATGATGTTTTTGAATCGATGAATTTGAGGAATGTGGTGAGTTGGAATGCAATGATTAATGGGTATGTTGATACAGGGTATTACTTTGAGGCATTGGATCTTTTTGTTCAAATGTTGATGAATGGGATGAGATGTGACTTGGTGACCATCCTCAGTGCTATACAGGCCATTGCAGAATATGGGTGTGTTAAATTGGGTATGCAAGTCCATCAACTGGCAATCAAATGTGATTTTAACAGAGATTTGTATATAATAAATGCATTGATAAATATGTATAGTCAGATTGGATGTATGGAATTTGCGCGTGTTCTATTTCGATCCGTTTCTACTGGAGATGTTGCTTTGTGGAACTCTATGATGTCTGCATATATTGAGAGAGGCGCCATTGATGAAGCTGTGGCTTTGCTAAGAGCAATGAAGTTAAAAGGCACAAGACCAGATGAAAGAACTGTTGTGATTGTACTGTCATTATGTGTTGACCTGGCTAATGGTCTGAGAAATGGTCGAAGCCTGCATGCTCATGTAGTTAAATGTGGAATGGAGAACAATGCCTGCGTAAGAAATGCATTGTTAAATCTGTTCGGAGAGCTAAATTGTGTTGAGGATGCCTTGAAAATTTTTGACGAGACAAAAAATCTAGATGTGCTTTCATGGAACACGTTGATCTTGACATTGGCCCGTAATGAACTGAGGGGTAAAGCGTGGGATCTCTTCATGCAGATGAGTGAATTACATTTCATGCCGAACTCCCACACTATAGTTTCCATTTTTGCAGCTTGTAATGACGAATCATTTCTAAAACTTGGTAGATTTATCCATGGTTATGTGATAAAACACGGGATCAAAATTGACCCTCCTCTGCATACGGCACTCACAGAAATGTATATGAACTGCATTGATAAAGCAACAGCTGAGGTTTTGTTTGAGAGCTTTGGTGATAGAGACTTGATCTCATGGAATGCTATGATTGCTAGTTATGTGAAGAACAATGAGGCCGAAAAGGCTCTGTTTCTTTTCCATCGTCTGATTTTAAACAAGGAACCCAATGGTGTGACGATTATTAATGCTCTTTCATCGTGCACAAGTCTAGCTAATCTTCCCGAAGGCAAATTTTTACATGCTTATGCAACAAGGAAATCACTGGTTTCTGATTTGGCTGTGGCAAATGCTTTCATAAGTATGTATGCAAGATGTGGTTGCATGAAGTATGCTGAGAACATTTTTAAAGCCTTATCGAAGAGAAATGTAGTCTCATGGAATGCAATGATAGCCTGCTATGGCATTCATGGGAGAGGATATGATGCTATGCTAGCCTTCTCAAATATGTTGGAAGAGGGCTTTATACCTGACAAGATAACGTTCATTTCTGCATTATCTGCTTGTAGCCATTCGGGTTATATAGACAAGGGCATACAGCTTTACCAATCTATGATACATGATTTTAGGATTACCCCTGAACCGGTACACTATGCTTGTGTGGTTGATCTGTTGGCACGTGGAGGTCACTTCGAGCAAGCTTGGGAGTTCATCAATTCAATGCCTATTGCACCAATTGCATCTGCATGGAGATCTCTTCTTAGTGCTTGTCGAGTGTATTCTGAAACTAAGTATGCTCATACCCTCTTTGAGAAACTGGTTGAATTAGAACCAACAAATGCCGGTAACTATGTTTTGTTATCAAATATCTATGCAGCTGCAGGCCAATGGTCAGAAGTCGAAAAATTAAGAAAATTGCTTCGAGAAAAAAATTTAAGAAAGCCTCCAGGAAAAAGCTGGATTAGTGTTAGAAATAAGATTTTCTACTTCACTGCTGGTGATAAATCGCACCCTCAATGCAACAAAATTTACCAAAAGTTGGAATTATTGTTGTCGTCTATAAAAGAACAAGGATATATTCCTGATCTTCACTGGGTTCTTCACGATGAAGAAGACGAAGAGAAATTTAAGAGGCTCTTAAGCCACAGTGAGAAGCTAGCTATTGCTTTTGGATTGATCAACATAAGCGATGATGCGCCAATCTTGATTACCAAGAACCTAAGGATTTGTGGTGATTGCCATGAATTTAGTAAACATGTCTCCAAATTGGTTGGAAGGGAAATAGTTTTGAGGGATGGAAGTCGTTTCCATCATTTCATTAATGGCGTCTGCTCATGCAGGGATTTTTGGTAAGACCAGATCTCAACTCTGGAAGCACGGAACTTCAGTCCGACATTGATTGGCAAGTAACAGCCCATTTGGTAGGGTTGCTTTCGCTTTTTGTAGAAGAGCTTATTGAAAAAAACACCTCGGACCAGCTTTCTTTTGAAGTACTTTTAACCAACCAAAGCACTTCAAAAAATTATGTATACAGAAGCAACTTTTTTCAAAGCCTTGCCAAACAAGCCCAAAAATTTGCAAGGATTCTCGATTGGCAACCTGACTAGGATGAGAAAACTGCGTACATCTTTGGAAATCTGCAAGTTTTCTAATCTGGTCTTGATTTACATTAGCACTGGTAGACACGGGATATAATTCAATGCTGGCTCAGATGGAAGGTCAGTAACGAATAACTCGGACAGATGCTACTTAATTCTTGATTTTTGCTAGCTGAATTGTTTTGATTGTTCCTTTTTAGGTACAAAATTCAGCATTTAACAAACGAGATTTTGATTCAAGAAGGTGGTTTATACGTTGATTCTTTTGGGGTTCACAAATTACAAGTGTTAGAATAATTCTATTATGTGGGCTTCCATTTAATTGCGAATTTTATGGGTTAGATGTATGGTTTGCAATGATATTTTAATTAGACTCAATATATTAGTGATCATTTGGGTCGTTGTACACCTTACGGACTATATTATTATAATATGGTAATTTTAAGTATGTGGGCTAGAATTATATAAATTCTAATCATGGTTAGAATCGGTAATGGGTCAACTTTATAATTTCCTATTTAATGACTAGATCCTATTTCCTCTCCATATTGTTTTAGCTTGTCCTATTGACGGCCGATTATTTTTGAGGAGGAATGAGAGGAAGATCTAGCCGGTAATATTCATAAACAAAAATGTCTTCTACATGTATGAATTTTAATCTACCAATTTAGAATACGTGATTCTTGTTCTTAGCATAATTATTAAATAATTACAACAAGAAGAACATGGTATTGTCTGGATGATAATTCCTTTTCAATTGAGCACTAAATTCGTATGAAATACTTGTGTGAATAATTTCTTGATAGTTTCTTACTAAACCCGATTTTCGAGTTTTCTCATGAATCAATTAGCATTAGAGAGAGTTATTTCACACAATCATGTATCCTTCTTCATATAAAAGCCTTCACAGAACTCCTGAAGTTTTGACAATGCCGTCCGTATCTGAAATTAATATATATGTAAAGTTTCTAGAATTTCTAGTGCTATCCTATGTATGGGTCGAGTTTCTATTCAATTTTGATCAACTAAACGACACTTGATAAGATCTCCTTAGGCTACAGGAACAACAGAAACAGCGAGAAATTCAGCCAACGACCTCTGTGTTTGTGTCATCAGACGGCCATATCACAGTCTCAATGAGGCGTTCGCGCATCAACTCCAAATTTTGATCAGAGATCGTTTTGTATATTGCAGCGTGATCACATTTCTAAAGAAAAGAAGCATGTAAAAACAATTACAATTAAATTCCTCGCTTCCCACTCAACTTTGACAAAGAAAATGTTTTGGGATTCTCGTACCTTTATCCATTTTCCATACAGGTTAAGGCGTGTAACCATTACTCTTTCAGCAAGCTCGTGCTTCTCCTGTGAAGATGTGAATTTCGAGTAATTTATGAGGTTTGAGTAGGGGGCGGGTTGTTAATGTAAGCGTGAAACTTTCTTTACCTTTCCAAGGTTACGAAGGAAGCGCTTTCCATAACCATGCTCATTTGTTGCAACATAACTATAAGATCAGCAGTGCAATGTTAAAAAGCATGAACATTATATCGAACTTTTACATAAAAGGCAAACTATATCGTGTGCATATTATATATCGAAGGACAAAAATGGTGTACATTGCTTGGCCTCAATTGGTAGAATAGGATAACTAATAGTTCGACTGATATGCAAGAACAATGTACTTACTCATAAAACCATCGGTATTGTGGAGGGTTCATCTCATAAAGCTGGTTTAATACAGTCCTCACAGCTTTGTAAGTGAAATAGTTGAGAATTTGCTGCAAGAAAAAACAATTTTCATCAATTGATTGCTCAGTTAATTGCAGATTTACCTCTTTGGCAGAGCTTCGGCTTCAGCTTCTTGTCCTAAAATTCCTTGAGGGGGCTATTACGCCAGTTGCTTCTAAACACTCTTATAGCCTAATAAAATACTTTTAGAAAATTATTTAAACGTGTTCAAAAACAACTTGTTAATCTTAGAAGTAATTTTTGCCTTTCCAAAAGCTACATGCATGTTGGGTTACTGAATATACAAAGCACTAGATTTTAACTTCCGTTTCTTCCATAATCACGTCCAACATATCAAACGTGCATAAAGTATAGTTGTAATGACAACAATGATCTCGGGAACATCCAAAATCTAGTCATTATAGAGGCATTCCGCTACTAGAGGAAATTCATTATTCGGAAACAGATATGTGCAACATTTAAGTGAAGGGTTCACACTTCATCAAAGCCACAGGTTTAAATACCACATATATACATGCGCTCAAATTACCGAAACCAAAATAACAACGATCCTCTCCTCCACAAAACTTTGAGTGACTCTCAGGGCAAAATCTATGTCCATTCCCATCCAATTCGCAATTCTCGTGGATTAGAGTTCCTTTATCCTTTCCTTATTTTCTTCAACTCAGTAAGGAAGACAATTTCTTCACTCGACTTTTCTCTGCAATAATAGTTTCTTCGAATGTTCATTCAAGAGCAATATAAAGCAAGCATTCGTGACCTCTACCATATCTAGTTCCACAATGACCCTTTGAGTCGGCTGCATGAATCATTTTTTCATCACCTCGACCCCTAGATCCAATCTAAAGCAACTGCAGCAGGCCAAATGCTAGGGAGGTCTACCCCTGCTAGCATGTTCTAGCATATTAGTTCTACAGTGAACCTCAATTTTATCGAAACAATCACGAACCAAAAACCTCATTCTTTATAAATTTAGGGTCAGCTAGATTAATCCCTTTTCATCACCCCCAATATGTTCTGTCACTAGATCCAGTCTAAAGCAACTACAACAGGCTAAATGTTAGGTAGTTCTACCCCTGCTAGCAAATTCTACAATTTTAAATCATGTAATAAAGATAAAATGCTACTGCAATAATTCATACAGAAATTCCCAAAAATTATATAAAAGATTGAAAGATAATTGTAAATTTCTTACAGAGGTGACATCTGCAAAATTGTCTTCATACTGTCCAGCCAATTCATCCACAATCACGCTCCTCATTTTCCTCTGTTTTTTAAAATTCTTGGTGACTGAAAGAGCCTTCACTGAAGAATAATCAAGAAATGAGCTGCTCAAATCCAATGAACCTGGACGAGGCCTATGCTTTCTACCTGTTGAATTCCTAGGAAAAATCCAATCTCCCCTCCTCAAATTGCTTGAAGGCATCACATCCAAACTCAGGCATGAACAAGTATGAGAATCAACCATTGATGAACCCACAACAGAGAAAGCCCCCACCATTCTTATTTTAACACCAAATTCAGCCGAGAAATACGTTTATAAGAAAATTATGGACAACCCACTAAAGAAAAACCAAAAATACTAGCTGGGTTGTCCAAGAAAACTGGAGATTTTTGAATTTTTGACGATTGGAATTCAAGGAGACGTGTGCTTGCAGCAAAAGGGTATTCAAATTTATAATTCCAAACGTGATTAGTGGAAAATGTTAAAGAGGAAATTTGCAAGTCATGCTACAGTAGCATATTGACATAATTCTTCAAATAATATTAAGACTGTTTTAAACACCGTCAACATAAGATCATCTGTTTCCAGTGGCAAAATCCAATTTGCAATTTTGTGGGGTTTGTTGAACTGCGACCAGAATAATTTGTGAGGCCTGAATTTGTCTAACCACAAAGATTTGAACTTTTAAGCAAGGCATGTTGTGAACACACCATCTGGACGGTGGTGAACTGGATGGTTCTTCCAATTTGGTGGCTCTTTGGCCACGTATGAGAATCCTGTAGAACTGTAATGCGCGTAAAAATGTGGCACATGAGAATTTTCTGTGAATCGGGACTGCATCTTGGCCTTTCAGGATTATTTTTGCTTGCGTATCACTTTTTAGTTACGCACTCCTAAAATCATCCAACGTTATAGGTCGATGTGCCCACCATGATTAAACGTGCGAGTGAGATTTGGAAATTCTTTATTGTGTGTATTAAAATTTTATTTATTGTTGGAACCATTTTTAAATGATAGAATTGACCTCTTGTGTTCACAGTGAACATGAGTTATGTTGTCCACAGAGTCGGGAGATTAACTTTATTTTCAATGGAACCCCAAGTTTTTATTAAGGTAGGGGTGGTATTAGAGCAGGTTAATCGTCATCGAATATTTTCTAATGGAAAATTAGCACGTAACGTCTTCATCTTTCATTGTTATTGTGGAAAATGTCCATACTTTTCTTTTTTTGACATTTTCACCCTTATTTCCACATTTCATTACGCAAAATGTCATTTTCATCCATTTTCTCAATTAAAAACTGTAAAATGACGAAAATACAATTTCTTTTAAATAAAACAAAGAGAAAAAAAATAATTACAATCATAGTTCCAATTTTTTTTTGAAAATTGCAAATGAGCCCCAAATAAATTATTAAAATGATAATTAGTACATAATGTCCCTATCTTTCACCTTTATTGCGAAAAAGTCCCAACCTTTCATTTTTTTCTCGATATTTTCACCCTTAATTACACATTTGATTGTGCAAACCATCATTTTCATCCAATTTTTCAATAAAGAATTGTAAAATAATGAACATATCCTCATATTTAAATAAAAAATATATTTTTTTAATTTCTAATTCTTTAATAATTTATTTGGGATGCGTTTGCGCTTTATATTTTTTTAGAAATTTTTTAATTTTTTATATAAATTTAATTGGGGTTCGTTTGCACTTTTTATAAAAAATTAAATTTTTTAAATAATTTATTGGGGACTCGTTTGCACTTTTTAAAAAAATTGGACTATGGTTGCAATTAATTCTTTAATTTTTTTTTTTATTTAAATAGAAGAGTATATTCGTCATTTCAATATTTTTTATTGAGAAATTGGATGAAAATATATAGAAATAATGGTTTGCACTATCAAATGTATAATTATGAAAAATGCCAAAAAAATAAAAGGTATTAACGTTTTTTACAATAATAATGCAGGGTAAGGACATTATGTGTTAATTACTCTTTTAATAATTTATTTGAGACTCATTTGCGCTTTTCAAAAAAGTTGGGACTATATTTGCAATTATTTTTTTTCCTTTTTCCTTTTGTTTTATTTAAAGGGAAGGGTATTTTTGTCATTTTACACTTTTTAATTGAAAAAATTGTTAAAATGACATTTTGAGCAATGAAATATGGAAATAAGGTTGAAAATGCCAAAAAATGAAAAGTAATGATGTTTTCCACAATAACAGTGAAATGAGGGGATGTTAGGTACTAATTGCCCTTTTCAAATATGTTTCAATTGTCGTTATTTTTTATAAATGTTTCCTAATTGCCTTTGAACTTTGAAGTTTTTTTAGTTGTCAATTAAAGTTACTTAAATGTTACTCCATCGATGACTACGTCGCTTGCTGTTTTTAAAATGCAATCCACTTGTGATTTTGGTGACATAACATACAGTAACGTTGAAGGCATGTCACGTGTAAAATATTGTTTGTCATGTCATCAAGTTCGAGTAACGTTGAAAGTATGTCACCTGGGCAACCCCTTCCCACTGGGCAGGCCCTTACGAACATATTTAGACTAAGCGCATGACCCGATCTATGTCTCATGCTAGGACAAAACCTTGTGAGTGCCCTTGAGTCTTCTATTCATTGTATTTATTGCTTTTATTTACTTCGAGATCATGTCGGATAGGATAACATATTGGTAAATTCAGTGGCAAGTTGATTTTTTGTTTTTTTTATGTTCAACAGCAATTAAGAAACATTTAGGAAAAAATCATTTGCAACTTGAAAATCTTTTAAAGTTCAATGACAATTGAATAACATTTGAGAAAGTTCAACCATCGTTTGTCTTTCATTCTTTTAAAACTTTTTTTTAACATGCTCATTTTCAATTACACATTTACACAATAAAATATTCTACATATAAGCCCAAAAGTTTTCCGTATTTTTTAATTACACATTTTTCAAAAATTCACTATTCAAAACAATATTTTTCAAAAAAAAAAAAGGCCACCATATAGGGAATCAATCGCGATTGAGATATTTGTTTTACATGTTTTTGAGGTAGACCCTAAACTTAACAAAGTGGATGCACAAGACAGGTTCCTAGTTGTAAACGAACGAAAGTGGTGGACCTTGAGTAGTTTAGTTGGATTGCGATGAAAAGAAAAATACTTAAGACAATGTACTCCATATAATAGATTAACATTTTAAAATAAAATCTTGTTTGTCTACCCATGAGACCTATTGTCTAGAATCATAGATCAAGTAACTCATGTTAGGTCATCATTGACCTATTATTGTTGTGTTTCCACACGTGGAGAGCCTAACACCATAAAATTATCTAAAACTCGACATATCCCATCTAGAGAACGATTCACATGGCTTGTGTTATATGAGCTTAAATGTGGAGAACGGCTCACAATGAGTGGGTTGTGAGCACCTATTTAATATATAAACATAATATGTCAAATTTACATTTTTATTCACATTCCTATAAAATATAAGTATTATTCACTTATCTACGAACTATTTTATCAATTTATAGTTTAAATATATTATAATCACTTTCCGAACATGTAGTAAGTTGTAGGTTGAGAAGACGTGATTTTGAAGTCATTCAAGTTAAACTTAAGAACTAGCTAACACAGTTACTACCATGAAAATAAATAAAAGATCAAATCATGTTTTATTTATATATTTATGATCCATAAATACTATCCACTTTTCTATCTATTTATATTTTAAATAGATTATAAATATTTTCCGAACACGCACAAAGTAGCTTTTGAAGACATGCGAGTCTAGCTTACAAGCTAACATAGTGGTTTTATACTCTTATTTAATTTTCTATCAAAATAATTATTCTATTTTATTTAATAAAAAAGTCTTAAAATATGTTAGAGATTTACTTTAAAATAGATAAGCTAAATTATATTTAGGGCTTGTTCATATTCTTCCCCCCTCCACAAGATTTGGCAAGAATCGACATAGCCCTCCATTAGAAAACGCAAGAAATGTTCTACAGAGGGTAAGAATTCAAAAAAACACGTGCTTTTCAGTATATTTGTTTGCCTACTGAGTTTTATTGGATTGTTCTACCCGTTAATTCTTATTTTCTCCAATCGGAGATTTTTTAGAATTTAAACGCGCAGTTTTTTTTTTTCATCGTAGCTTGATTTTGAATGAATGCGGCTCGAAAACATTTGTGCATGTTAAATTTTTTATTTTATGGGTCGTATGCAAAGTTTAATTTTTTCGAATACCAAGGACTTCAATTCGTTTCATTGTTATTTTTTGCAGAAATCAAATTTTGATGCTGCCAAATAGGCGTTAGATAATATTTACTAGTTTTATTGTTGTTTCGTCATTGTATTCCTAGTTACCTGGTTGTTTAAATATTTAAAAATATAGAAAATATCCAAATTATTGAATGTTTCTCAAGATTTAGCTGGTTTTGGACCGAGTTTCTGATAAAAAAATATGTTTTCCTCAGTAGTGGCATGCTTATGTTTTTTGTGGTCTTTTATTTGAAGATATCTATTAAGAGTCTCATTCATGAAAAAATTGTGGAGTTGGAAGTGAAAATAGACTATATATATTGTATGTCCCTGGTTTATTATGAATGTAGGACTGACCCAGTTAATGTCTATATAGTAAATTCGTAGACAGCGGAGATGCAAGGGAAACGGGGTTCAAACGGCAGCGGTTGATGGATCAGGGGTCTTCGTATTATGGTACTCCTCCTGGTCCGAGTTATATGTACAATGCTCCACCTCCACCACCTCCTGCATATTCTTACTATCCCCCGCCTTTCCCAGTGGTTCGGCTTCGAGGCCTACCCTTTGATTGCACGGAGGCTGAAATAGTTGATTTCTTCCATGATTTAGATGTAGTAGATGTCCTGTTTGTCCACAAGGGGGGCAAATCCACTGGGGAAGCTTATTGCGTTTTGGGTTATCCTCTTCAAATAGATTTCGCCCTGCAGAGGAATAGGGAAACTATTGGTAGGAGATATGTTGAGGTTTTTCAAAGCAGAAAGGATGAGTACTATAAGGCCATAGCAAATGAAGTTTACGATTCTCAGGGTAGTTCATCTCGTCGTGGTGTTCCCAGGGCTAGATCTTTTGATGAGAGCAAGGACCTGGCAGAGTATACTGGGGTCCTGCGATTGAGGGGGTTGCCATACACTGCCAGCAAGGAGGATATCATGGAATTCTTTAAGGATTTTGTGCTTTCTGAATCCAAAATTCATATGATAGCTAATTCAGAGGGAAGGCCAACTGGAGAAGCATTTGTGGAGTTTGCAAGTGCTGAAGATTCAAAAGCTGCAATGGCTAAGGATAGGATGACCCTGAAGTATCGCTATATAGAACTTTTCCCTTCATCGCACGAGGAGTTGGAAGAAGCAGCTTCCAGCGGCAGGTGACTATCTTTTTTATGCTTTTCCTTGTTGCTATTCACAGACAGCCTTATATTTCAGTGTGTTATTATTTATTTTGTAGTTTGCTAGTTTTAATTTACTGTAATTAATTCCTTGTCTGTTGTTTTAGCTGCTTTATATATGATCCTGTTGTGAATAGCTTACTGAAGCTTACAAGGAAAATCCTGTTGCGAATAGCTTACTGAAGCTTACGAGGAAATCATGTTATTATATGAGAACATACCAAATTGACAAATCAATTCATGTCTAGTCTGTTCTAACTATTCAATGTTTTGCATAGACACTGTTTACTTAATTTTATATACTTTCCATGATTCACTTTTTGAGACTATCTTATACTGCAACAACATTATTATCTATCTATTGTTCGATATGTCTAGAAGTTATAGATATTTGCCACTGTTAGATAGATGTTGATGGCATCTAGTACTACCATTAATATAATACACAAGTAGCACGAAATCAACACTAATTATGCTTAATGGATTTTAGCTCCCAAGTTTTGTTTCACGTGAGTCTTATTTGAATCACTTTGTCATTTCCTTCTATATAATTTTGGATTAATGAACTTGTATTTGGACAAAGATGATGAGATAAAATAAAAAAGGGCATTATTTGAAAAGTTTCTTGGAAGAAGCAGGTATAATTTCATTATAACAGTTCATAGAAACAATACTTGTCTGATTTACAACAACAAACTAAGATTTTTCCTTGACAAATTTGAGGTCGGCCACAGAATCGTTTTTCTCTCCTATGTTCGGTTCACTGTTTCGTTAACTGCTAATAAGATGAAAAACAACTAGATACTTAATAACTACAACTTCCCATATTAGTATTGGTCTACCATTCTCTCTTCTGGCTCATTCCAAGCTCCTGCTGACATTGTGTGCTACCCCATTTCTCAACCCAAAATTAATGAGTTCTAGGTGTACTTCATTTATCTTGGAAATTCTTCGTAGTGGCTCCTCTTTTAGTAATCAATCTTTCTCATTTGCTCAATTCCATCTTCAACCATTCAAGGAAATTGAAGAGAGAAGAAAAATATATGTACTTGATTACCAGTGATTGGGGCAACTTTGAGAGGTAGTGAAGACGAGACATGGATTTTGGAATCTGACTAATGAGTTTTTGTGGGTAAAAGGAGATATAGGACTAGAAGAAGACAAATGAAAGGAAAGAAAAATAAAATAGCTATGTCTTGCCCTAGCTCAAGTCAACTGATCCTGTTGAGTTGATCTCTGACTTGACAAGGTTGAGTTATGGTCCCCTCCAATGGCTACAAGTAATGCCAAAATTCTTAGATGTGTGTGTTCTCTTCAAAACACATGGGTCTACAGATGGCTGCTGCTTTTCCTTGTTGCAGTTATGTGTCCAGACACCCTAGCGGCATCTTATACAAAACAGGGAAGTGGAAGGGCAAATACTAAATACCCAAATTGAAACCCAAGTAAAATAGAACTTAGTTGGAGAGGCTTTTTAATTAGCACACTGGACTTTTCATACTGAAGTCTCATAAAAAAAATAAATTAAAGGAGGCCTTCTCTCAATTTCATGGTCAAAACAAGTTCTTCTGTAAAAAGTTGTGTTTTGATAGTGAAGTCTGTATTGGTGGAACGATAAGGCATTAACACTTAGCACCAATGAGTTTAGCCTTTAGGGGAAGAGGTTAGAGGTGTACCTTCAAAACTAGTAGATTTGTGATGCAGTGCAACAGCCAATGACACTCAAAAAGAAATTTCCCAATCTGAGATAAAAAGTTCAGTAAATGATCTGTTATTTGTTTGTTACTTAATGAGTTAATGTAGCCGTTTCGGGACTAGCATGGATCTTGAAAATTGGAGCGCCTCGCTCAACTTGTGAAGATTGGGACCAATTGTATTTTAAATGCCAGTAGAAATGTGTGTGGCGATAAATAATTGGAATTATGGCATAATATAAATTGGCACTGCTATATTTCTAATGCCAAAACTGCAGTTGACACTTCTTCATGATCATGTACTGAAGGCTCTATGTGAGGTTCCTTCTGCATTGGTATATAGATCATACTGATAGTTTTATGCTGAAATATTTACTATGAATTCAATGAAGTTACATTTTTGTTGACAGTTTTGCTTATGCCCGATCATATTGAAAAAAGTTGCTATTCACAACTTTTGTGCGTATACGAGAAGAAACCAATAAAAATGCTTACGACTTTTTTTTATCCAGGTTATTGACAAAATCCTTTGAAGGGAAGGACATGGGTGAACCTACAACTGTATTACGAATGAGGGGACTGCCGTTTTCAGCTGGCAAGAACGACATTATAGATTTCTTTAAGAATGCTACCTTGTCAAAAGACTCGATTTATATTACCTATAATTCTGATGGGAGGCCAACCGGAGAAGCTTTTGTTGAATTCGCAAATGTAGACGATGCAAAAGCAGCATTGGTTAATGATAGGATGACACTTGGCAGTCGTTATATAGAGCTATTTCCGGCATCACTTGATGAGTTGAAGGAAGCAACTTCAAGGGGACGATGAGCTATTTTCCCATATTCTATTTTGATATTGTTACAACGCCAAATAATGTATGAAAATTGTGTTTTGATTTTATATTGAGTTTTGGGTTTGTTTTTTAACAGGAAACTGTGATGGAATTAGAACGAATTTTTTATTTGCAAGAAATTGTTGTTATGGTTGTCTTTTGAAATCTACAGCTTTTTTGGTTTTCTCAATCTTTTTCTTTTTCCTTTTTTTTTTCTGAAGTTAATGTTGCCTCAGGTGGTTTACAAATCTCCAAATTGCTTTTCTTGAAATCAATATCTACACGCTACGTATTTAATAGTTCGGTCGGATCTTTTAACTATGAGTACAACTTGTGGATCTTACAACTACGAGTGCAACTTGCGTATTTTTTTTTTTCTCTCTTTATAAGACAATGCAAAAAAAAAAAAAAAGAGAGAAGTGGGTATTGAACAATTAAAAGAAAGATTGATTCTTGGAATTCTTCCTTTCTTCAAACAGAAGGAAAAGAGATAGATCAAATTGATCGAAATTTTTTTCTGAATATTCCTCAATATCCTATATACGGAAAGTGAGTAATATGTCCTTTCGAAAGAATAGCAAGATATGTATTATAATTAAGTCCATATTTATCTACCATTAATCTAAAATTCTATTTTCTACAGTAAGATTCTTCACCACACATTCACCCAATAAAATATTCTACACACAAACTAATAAAATTATTTTAAATTTCAACCACATATTCTCCAAAAAATATTATTCAAAATTTCAATCTTCTCCCAATAATGAGAGACAAACAAGCTCTAAATTTATCTACCAAAAAATATTTAAACTTAGGCTTGGCGTGGAACTATTTTTTTCGAACTCATTTTTTCCTAAATTCAGTTTTAACGTCATGTTTTTTCAACAAAAAAATTTTGTATATAAACTAATAGCTTTTCCTTGATTTTAATATATATTCTCTGAAATAATCGCTTTTCATAAACTATATAAATGTTCCTTGAAAAATATTTTTAGATGAAAGAAAACGTGCAATGAGTACATACTTCTAGGTTCTTCAGGTGATTCAATAGTCAGTGTTATTCCAATATTATTTATCATGCGAGATATGTAACTAAATTATAAATGAAGAGAAGGAAAAAGCGAATCGAATAAATGCTTAGTGAAATTGCAGAAACCAGTAGATTGATGCTAGAGTTCGACTCTATTTCCTTAAAACGATTTTGGCCTGTTACGGTGCTTACAGTTGACGTCAGTCACCTTCCAAGATACAACAATCTTTGTGGTGTAGAAGCACTCTTAACAGCAAGAACGGCGAACCAGAAACGTTTTGTACTCTCTTAACGAATGGATACACACACACACACACACTCTCATATATATATAAATATATATATATATATGTTATGCAGAATGCAATTGAAGATGATGACGATATTGGAATGATTAAATTCAGAGGGGTCCTATTTATAAATTTCCAAAAGCTACAGGCCAGAGTTGCAATTCCTTAAAATGTTATTTTTGAATAGACACAATTATTAGTTTGTGTCAGTTTAGTCTGAACAGTTTCGNGGCAATTCATTCTTGGCTGTGTTTCTTTTAGCTTGTGGAGGGATGAGGGAAGATAATTTGACTTTCTTAGCTTGTTTAAAGTTCATTGTTCTTCCTTGTACAAAATTTGAACTACATAGGTATCAACCTAGTTTGAGTAGGAAATAGGAAAGAAGTCTCTCTCTTCTGAGTTAGAACTATGTAAAGTTGGCGCTGGGATTGGCAAGTTTTTTTCTTATTGTGTTACCTTTTTCATATCGGTATGAATGCTGATTGTTGAAATTGTTACCTTAGGATAGGCGTCGATCTCCATACACAATCTTATGACTTTGCTTGTAGAAATTGTTACCTTAGGATAGCCGTCGATCTCCATACACAATCTTATGACTTTACGGAGAACTGTATTTTTGATAAACCATCGTCTGGGCCTCATCAATCCCCTTTTGTGAGTTGATTTTGTTAATTGGATGATTCATGCGTTTTAATTTAATCTATATGAATACCAAGTGTTCTAAAAGGCAAGAAAAGAAAAGGCCTATGCAGAAGAAAATCGTCCTGCAAATGAACAAGGCACGAAGAAGTCAGCTCAATTAAGTTTGGCGAGCTCAGGCATCAATCCAGTTAAGCTTCGAGCCTAGCTATCCGGAGGGGTATCAGAGGAACCACTGCAATTAGTTTTATGGTAAGATGACTTGTATTTATAATAAGATTTCAAAGAAGCGCAACAAAAAATATGTATGCTGTAATCCGATTGAGATTTCATGTTCCACAGTTACATATTAATGCAACAATGATTAGTGGTGATCTGTATCTTCTGCATTTTCAATAGATTCTTCAACTTCATGTTCGCCTGTGATGGATTCTTCCTCCACATCCTCAGGTTGAGCCATATCTTCTGTGGTGGATTTGCTCCCATCAGTGACATTATCATCGGGATCGGTAGCATTAAACACAGTTTGCTTCTCCATCATTCCCGACAGTGCAAGACTTGGAGACCACTCAAGAACGTCGTCAATTATGTTGGAAACCCGCTTTTGATACCTGCAAGAAGAGAGTTTATGATGTGGATCTTTAGCATATAATATTTGTACATACTTGGTGCATCTTTAGCACTCACTATTGGATAGGAAAATATAAATACAAAATTTTGGCCTTTTTTTCCTTTCTTAATAGCGTCGTGCTATCCAGTCATCTTCTACCAAAACATGCAATGAAATGTTAAATTTTAGCCTCAGATTACAAGGAGATTACCGAACTTTACTAGACCTTAATTCCTGTTCCCTTTTATTTCTCATTATTTTGTCAACTGGCCAAGCACGATGATTGCTTATAGTACAAGAAGAAAATAATATCAAACATCCTGTCAGAAATCATATTCCACTTCATATATTCATTGAAAAATGAATAAAATCAAACAAGTGTAGGAATTTTAACTTCTTAACTCCGCCACGCACACAAGAAAAAATATTAATCGAAATTTCCCAACTATTTCAAACATAACATTAAAACATATTCGATTTTGCTCGAAATTAAAATAAGATTTTCCTTACATTTACGAACACTTATTTATCATTCTTTTTAATTTCATTATTTCCTTTCTCGGCAGGTTGCAAAAAAATTAGAATAGATTCACATACCTGGCTCTAGCAGCTTCATCAGGAGCGTGGTGCCTCAGAAGTGAAAAGACCAGCACAGCTACTATTGCATAAAATAATCTAGCCGTCCACTTTGGATGCTCGTCCTCATCCTTTCTGGGCCAAAACTGGAATAATTCCTTGAGTGTTGCTTCCTCTGCAAGAATGTTCGGGAAAAACCAGACACGCTTTCCAAGAAGTATCCATAGGGTCCCGAACACAAGGCCTCTCACTGCAGGAAAATATCAGCGCAAGCAATTTGATTCAGTAGCAGCTATTTCATACACAACAGCAACTGTAATGTCAACCAGCAGAAGACAGGAAGAGAATGGATCCCCAAACCTATACAGAATTAGCAAACAAAATGCTACTCGCTAATCATAGAAGAGTAACTCGGTTTTGCAGGGGAAGAATTAATTTTCTGAATAAAGACATTCTTCACAATTCAGAAATTTAAAAAATGTTAAATAATGCTATAAATGGCATATCACCCTTTTACAGTCCTTGTTAACGTCAATGAGTTAGAAAGATCAACAAATTCTTGAACAGAAATTGTTACAACTTATAATGAATAATTCAATTAATTGAATACGGCAGGGAAGAACGAAAAGAGTGATAAATCGCATGTGTGAGTTGTGAAAACGCCTAGGTGAGCCTGGGAAGGAGTTTTAATAGGGCATTGGCAATCCCAAGGTATCATTTTTGGAAATAAATAAATAAGAGCTGACAAGAAAACAAAGGATAAATTGGGAGTTTATTTTCACGATAAATTTTATATTTCTCCTTTTTTTGAACTTTATTCATATTGTATAGATCTTTTATGATTACTGGTGCTCATTGTATTGTATTTATGTAGATAGTTGGTTATGTTGTAAAGTAAATAGTTGTCCCATTTTTGAGCCATCAAAACAAACTAAATATATAAAGTAACAATACAAGTATAAAATTAGTCTCAAAATATAAATAGTTCTTTTTATTTTTATTTTTTAAATTTGGAAATAAGTGAGTTGTGCAATGATATCTCAATGAAACTATTGCTTAATACCATGTATTCTATTTTACAAATAGCAAGTACGACAGAAATTGCAACAAATGGAATCAAATCAAGACTATATATAATCAGACTAAAGAACTTACATATAAGCAGGGTAAGTATAAGTAGCAGTAAACCCGCACAGAAGTAGAGAATAAATAGCTTGCAGCTGTGGGGATACACAGGAAACAAGCAGATTGCAAGGGTCAAAACTGGCCAGAAAAATGAGAGAAGTGTTTGCCACAATGGCCTTCGATTTACAAATGTCCAAGCAAAGAAGGCATCATTATCAGAAAAAACTTGCTCCTGCAATGCATCAATAAATAAGTGATAAAAAAGGTATAAATCAACCCAACAGAAACAACTGAATAATAATTTCCAAGCTGAAGGGGAAAAATATATTACAGATGGACTAAAAAACTTTCATTAGTCAACTGTGCAGTCCCAGAGCCTGTAGTGGTTTCCAAACTATTTGATTTTATTGATATTGAGCTAGCTTGGACTGAGTTGGATGGCAAAAAGGACTCATGTAGCTAACTCTAATTTTAATTGAGGAGCTAACTTGTTCTTGTTATTAGATCAACCCATACCATTACTAACCACACGAAGTTCAAAAGCCATCCCCTTCCCCGCGGAATAAAATAACAAAAAACACCTTTCTGGTTGAATTTTGGAAAAAAAAAAAAAGTTTTAAGAACTCACGGGGAATATCTCCAAATGCGCTGGCCATGTAGACAACTTTTTCTTCCCAGGGCGAAGAGTTTTCACAACACGATCACACCGCACTATAAGATTTTTTCTCAGCAGAATGTTGGCGATATCTTCAATTTCTGAGTTCCTGTCTGATTCAAGTATGTCTTTGATCTCTGGATGATTTCTCAGAAAGCTAACAAAATCTTTTCCTCTAAAATACTCCACTCTTGTCTCTTGTAAGACAGCCCATCTAGACTCCAATTTCTTGTGATCTCTTACTTTCTCAGCAAAAATCTGAAACACGTTCTTCTTTCCGGCTTGCTTCTGGAATTTAAAAGAAGGGCATTGGGTAAGATTTAAGATGTTTAACCATCTGAATATTAAAGGAAAAAAAATCTCACTTCTTGTAAATAGCTTTTTTGCGAAATTACATGATTGACAACTTCAGATCTTTTTTATTGCATTTATCTTGGTGGGCATGGGGCTTTTACTATCACGTCTAAGGCATGTAACAGATATTTAAGCAGCACCAGTAAACATAGGAAACAACGTAAAAAGACAGGTAACATATAAAAACAAACCAAGATCCTGTGATGGAAATGTGCATATCTAAGTTGTTTTGTGTCCCTAAGATTCTTCTAAAAGAACTACCACCCCCTCCCTTACAAAGAAAAAAAGAAAATTAAAAAGAAAAACATTTGCCAGCACACACATGCAGATTAACTCCTGGATTCTGTTCCATAAATTCTGTGTAACACTTCAATCCTCTCTAGGTATTCAATGAAATAACATTGAGAGTCCATTCCATAGACCAATTAACAGAAGACCCAAAGACATTAAAAGGAAGGGCAGGAGTTGAATCTTTGTCCACATCCTATCATATGTTCCATAAATACAAACCCGTGTAATTAAGTATTCCAATTTGTAAATCAGCTAATGAAAACTTTTTCATGTGCTTAAATGTCTAAGTAAAACTCTTCAGCAATTGATATTGGAAAGAGTTGAATCTTTGTCCATCCTATCATATGTTCATAAATACAAACCCATGTAATTAAGTATTCCAACTTGTAAATCAGATTATGAAAACTTTTTCATGTGCTTAAATGTCTACGTAAAACTCTTCAGCAATTGATATTTGGAAAGGAAAAGGTTAATTTTAAATGGGCAGCATATTGGATCATCTTAACAAGGATTAAATATGAAAATGAAATTTCCATAAAAGAAAAAAGATGCAAGTAACACATGTCTTGAGACTTCTGCTTGAAAAAAAAAAAAAAAAA
>CAIGRB010110095.1:16240-53717 GCA_903798255.1 Fraxinus quadrangulata
AAGAAGAAAGAAATGGATTCCACAAGGCACCAAGCCAAAGCACAAAGCAACAATGGAACGGCTCCCTCTTGCTCTCAAAAAACGGCTTCCCTCCTATTTCACACACTTCTACAGTAATGGTGCAACCAATATAAAGGTAAGGAGTGTGGGCTTTTAGGTTATATTATAGTTAGGCCCAATAGGTAGAATACATGGGCTACAACCGACAAAGCCGTCCAAGATAATGGGCCGGGCCATGAGCAACACTAACTAAATTAGGCTACTTCAAATGACCCATAAAGATTGTAGGATCGGTCGCCTAAATGGTGGTGTCAATAATTCACTTCACTCATCGGTCGAGTCCTATGAAGTATAATTCAATAAAACCGGTTTAACATCATCGCCCAGGATTTATTGGGTATCAAAATCCAACAAGTACATTATCATCAACTATCATAAATCATTCTTGCTGATCTGTCCTAACTTCAGCCATTATTTTACATGACAATGCGTCATTCTTTTGGAATTCTCAAATTCGTTCTCCAAGAGTGGGTTGAACCATTAGAGCTGCAATAATAGTTGACTTCTATACAAAAGGCACAAAAACCTCTAGACTCAAATTTTCAAATTCCTTAACTACCAGTTCTTGAGTAGTTGGAACTATCAATTTTCTAGTTGTTATTCTACTAAGAGCATCAGCAACTACATTGGCTTTATGCAGTTGGTAAAGAATGGTACAGTCATGGTCTTTGACCAACTCCAGCCATCTCTTGTGTCTCATATTTAACTCCTTTTGAGTGAAGAAGTATTTGAGACTTTTGTGATCTATGTATATCACACATTTACCATCATAGATTAATGATGCCATAATTTTAGGACGTGAACTACAGCTGTGAGTTCTAAGTCAAGCGTTGGATAATTCTATTCATATGGTTTTATATGTTTAGAGGTGTAGGCAACAACCTTTCCATGTTTCATCAACACATATCCCAAACCTTGTTTAGACGCATCACTGAATATAACAAATCCTTTTAAACCTTCCGGTATTGTCAATGCTGGTGCTAAAACCAATCTCTGTTTCAATTCTTGAAAACTACTTTCACACTTATTCGACCATTGGAACTTTACTCCATTTCTAGTCAATTGTTTCAATCGACTAACTATTTTAGAAAATCCTTCAACAAATCCCCTGTAATAGCCGGCCAAACTAAAAAAACTACAAACTTCACCGACATTGGTCGGTCCATGCCAATTTGTTACAGTTTCGACTTTAGCTAAGTCTACCTCAATTCCTTATGTAGTAACCACGTGGCTAGAAAGGTCAATGCGATCTAGCCGAAATTTTCATTTTTTGAATTTGGCGTACAATTTCTCCTTTTGGAAAGTGCCCTATATCACTCTTAACTGCTCTTCATGTTGCTGCTTATCTTTTGAGTATACATTGTTATTCTGTAGTCCTAGTATGAGTTTCATACTCCAACCAATAGGTAGCATTGTCAGTCAACATGGTGCCACTTGAGCCTACTGCTTGCCCAAGTCTTACACTGCCCTTTGTAAATCTTTGAACATAGCAGCTTGATCTTCTTGTCATTGTGTCATTTCCTATAAGTAAATATAATTTATCTCAAGAACTATTGAACTATACTAAACTCATCCTAGCGGCCTCACTATGTTTAGCCATGTATGTCACGTATGTTATGCTAAGTCCAATGTGTTATACATTTAAGTTTTAGTCATATGAGAATCGTATTACTAATCGTACAATTCTGTACAAAATACTAATATGCTTAATTAACATACTTCTAAAGCAGTAAAATGATGTGTAAGGAAATACTCGTGGGATTATGCAATTAATTACTGTGAACGAAAATATGAAGGATAATATCAATAAATAAAAAATATTCTACATCGTTTCATACCTTGAAAATACAGGACGATGGCAAATTGATATGCATTGGATGCTGCGAATCTTTTAACATCATCATCATCATAATTATTTTTATATAGAGAAATTTTGTAAAATGGAATTTATTTTTTTTTGGTATAAAGTTTCTAAAAATGGAATTTTCTTAAATTTGGAGCAGGTTTGAAATATTGCTTTTTGTCGTACTGATTTGAATAACGTGCAACTAAAAAAGCTTATAGGTGATGAAGGGTGTCACAAGTGGACCGCTTAAATTTGAAGCTCTTTTAATACAATAGCCTTTCAACTTTATGAAGACCCAAATCAAGAAAACCCAAATAATGAATTTTCAGTAAAGGAATACACATACATATTTTAATATAATGGACATATTAAAATTATTATTAATATAATAGGCATATACACTAAAGATTAACGCCTCGAATTCTAACCTGAATTCTCTTTGCTCCGATACCAAACTGCAACGCCCCGAATTCTAGCAACCCAATGCATTACTAAACACGAATTTCTTAGCATGCTTAAAAAAATAATTTTAATATAAAGGGCATATTCACTGAAGATTAACAGCATTTATTAAAAAATGCGAAACTTTTGAAATTATCTCTTTAATCAAGACATCAATAAAACTAGTTCAACGTGCACTAAAACTACGAATAACTGAGGATTTAAAGGTTACTTTAAACAAATCAAATTCAACAAATAAGGTACTTTGTGATGAGAGTCTGTTGGCCCAATGGCGCACCCATCCATCCACCGCCGTCCAGCATGCTAGTTTTTACTTGAAATTTGTAAATAATGAAGGATGAATATAATGAATTATACTCAATGAGAAAGCTTGCTTCTGTACATCCAAATCAAATATGAAACTATGCATGAATCCTCTTACCAACATAAAACGAGAATTATCACACCATAGAAAATGGTAATTGTTGTAAGTTCTGCAAATGAGGGTTAACTGATGCCCGTAAGTACGCCTTAAATTGTATCCATGATTACTTCCAAAGGAGCCCTGAACTAAAGTAAATAAATTCATACATAAAAATGTATTTGAGAATATGTGAAGAAACCATTAATGGCACTCAGCATCTCATTTCTCGAAGATGAATGTGGAGATCAAATTATAGAAAACGAGATTCTTTATTGCAAATCCAAATACTTAATAATAGAGAGACAGAGAGATGGAGAGAGATTAAGAACAACTACTAGGTAATTTTTTGGAAAAAAAATTGGAGTGAGAGAGCAAGGCAATATCGTGCCTTTATATAGTAGTTAGGATAGAAGTCATCTAAATGGTTTAGGACTTTGAGTTAACTCTATCAAATCAAAAGTGATTAGTTTTTAATTTGAATTAGTATTAGATTTTGTTAATGATAATGATAATGGATAAATATTAAATTCTACTACTAGAACTAAACACCTAGTATTTATAGGTAAACTTATAATAGTTTGATGAGGATTAGAATTGTATCATAAACGATTAGTTAGTATCCTAGATTATGTAGATAATGATTAATTAGTTCAATTATATCAAATATCAATTACATAAAATACTTGTGTGACGTGTCAAAACCTGAATGAATTTGCTAAATTGATTAATACTAAAATTCTAAATAAACCACAAACTTAAATCCTAATTCAATTGAATAGCTGTGTGTTGATAAGCCTAATTAGTTTAAGATAAATATAACATATTAACTTTCTAGACTTCCGAGACATCCTAGCCAAATTGAAATATAATGTGGTCATAAGTTTAATTGTTTTAGGATAAATGTAATATAATTTATATCATTGATTACATGTATATTTAATTGATTTTTTAAAAACTGTAATGGCGAAAACAAATAAAGATGATGGAATGGAAAGTATTTTAATTATTTACTATTTCATTTACATCAGGATTTTTCTATTGATTCTATCTTAATTCAAACTTATCCAAAATGTCTTTTTCTCAATCCTAATATACATGATAAATTATAAGCTATCACACAAATTATATAAGTTTATGTCGATGTGTATTTTGACCCATCCAAGTATATCCAAGAACAAGAAATTCCGATCACTATCACACAAATTATATAAGTTTATATCTATACCCTGTGTAAATTCATGACTTTTTCCGTCGGTGCTAAATCAGTGTTTTTCGTACTGGCTTCACATGAATTACAAACAACCCATAAATTGGACAGGTTCATGAAAAGAAATTACAATAAAAATTCAACACAAATAATAATGGAGTTATAACTCCAAAATTGAAATAAACAATTTAGCTAGGTAACATTTTTCGTCCCATCTAAAAGAGAATTCGCCACTCATCTTCAAGTTATATAAACACAAAAAAGGTATGAAAATAAGTACGCCACCTGAAATATTTTACATAGAAGAAAGATGTTAAGAATCTTCAAATCTTGTAGCTGACACTCCAATCTCCGACTAAAAATAATCTTCTTCAATCTACAAATCTTCAAAATCCCCACTTTAAACAATTTTGGAACCATAATTTGATGTTAATGTATGTGTTTTACTCTCCAAGATTGCGTATCAATTGATTTCCAAACTTCGGGTTCATATAGTCTCAAAATCCTCCAATTTTTCGTGCATTGAAAGACTACATACCATTTGAACATTACAAAAGTTATAGCCTGAACACGGGTTTGCCAGAACTTGATGCACATGTCCAATGCACATGATTTGGTCAGCAGTAAGATGGGTTCCAGGCAGCACATCTCAACTGGTTTCTTGTGCACGGTCACTGGATTTTGGTGAGCCTGGTATACTGAATTCAAACGCACATAAAAGTTTTCTATAACTATGATTTCAGATCCATAATGCGTGTCCACCTCCGAATTAAATAACTTTCCAATGATATATTATATGCCATTTAGAAATCATTGAATCTTTTCGTAGTGCCATCAAATGTACACTTTATCCGATATATAATGTACCTTTTTTACCAATATGTGTTATGTTAGAATTTATGTGTGACCTCAATTCTTTGTTGAAAACAATTGAAAGTTCTTATTAAAGTGCGTATTAATTAGAATCCTATTTGGGATGCAATTGTGAAATCCTATTCAAATGTACTTAGTGAATTCTAATTAAAATTTTATTTGGAAGTTCATTGGGAGTAAGAATTTGTGTTAGACTTGAAAAAGAATTTAGAATGAAAAAAAATATCGTTGGAAGGAGTTTGAGTCGGAGACGGGGAGCCTAGGCGCCAGCAGCTATAAATAATACAGCAAAGTCGCCGCCGCAGCGCCACCTGTTCTGCTCCCTCACTATTTTGGTAATCTTTCTGTTTTGGACTATTCTGCTTTATTTACAACTCTACGATAAGGGTTTTGATGTCCCTTATTTATTCCATATATATAGTTGGCTCTTTGTATTGCTTTTCCATATTATAATAAAATTGTAAACACATAATCTTCGTATTATTTTTCCATATTATAATAAAATTTTCATTCTCTGCAAAGTTACATTGTTCTTGAGTTCTTGCAATCTTTACTTCATATTGTGGCTTAATCTCTTATCTTTTCAAACAAACTGATATCATAGTTTCCACAACATTTTAAAAATTCTAGAAGCTCCTAAGACATAAAAACATTATGGAAACCAATGGAAACATTATGGAAACACTATGGTTATTGACGAGAAAAATCTAATGTCTAACCTTCAATTTATGAATCCCAAGACTTGTAGATATACGTTATTCCTCAAACAAAGTTAACCTTCAAATTTTTTCGAGATGTCACTCAACTTTCCCAAAATATTTCTCAAATACCAATTATGACTAATGAATATATTGGTAATTTCAAAACACTTAGATTGTCCAAATTTAAATTTTATAAAATAAATTAATAAAATTTAACAATAAAAAATATATATCATAGAGTAATAATTTGAGTCGATAAATTTTTTAAAGAAATTATTTTGAAAACAAAAACTAATAATACAAATTTTTTTAGTTATTATTTATTGTAATGAAAAATTAAACAATAAGTAGAGAAGCAGAGAATTGAACCCCAAACCTTTAGTGCACAAAATGTCCCATTTATCATATAAGCTACCTTTCCTTTTGTTGAATAATGGTACAATTATTAATTAACACGTAGTCATTATTTACTGTGTTTAAAAATTAAAAGAAAGAATGTTGTTGAAGAGAATCGAACCCAAGTACCTCACATGGAAAGGCGACCTCTCTTCCAAATGATCTACACAGCCGGCTTTATCCTCTCAAATCTTGACCCGAAAAAATGGGTCCATTAGGCATTAGCCCACAATTTACGTAACAAAAAGGCGTCATCTCTTCCAAATGATCTACACAGCATTTCTATGAAAGTCGGCTGTGCTGAATTTTAAGAGTATTGAAAGACATTTAAGCCTAACTTTCATACTGACACGTTTAGTTAAGTTTTAAATGCCAGCCAAATTTACTTATTTTTTAAATTTTTTTTCTAAAACTACTTGTTTTGAATTAATTTAAATAAATAAATTAGTCATAAGTAATTTCAGTATCCACTTTGATTAATTTAATTTCAAAAATTAGTGCATTTTTTAAAACATCGGGTGACAAATGAATATATTGGTAATTTCAGTATCCACTTTGATTTTTGCAGCTACTATTGTGACAACTGGTATTTTCATGGTAGCAAGGTGCTCTCCTTTTATTGAATATGACACTCCCAAAGTTATTAGAGTTCAATACTGGTACCGTTTTGAGTTCAACAGGTATTGGAATACACTTGAAAAAGTATAATGGCAANTTTAAAGTTAACATGTACAATAAAAGTTAGTTTAATATTTCAACTTTCATTAAAATCCATAACAGACTACTTTCTTTAAAATCATATAAACTTCGTAAAATTTTATTCATATCTATTAATCTACGAGAACTCATGAATTTTAAGAAATCGTTAAAACCCAAATTAATTTCCCATTCTTATTTGTTTAGCTTGAAATAGGAACACATTATAATCATATATAGTTAAATTAAGATGACAAAAAAGTTAGCTTTAATATTTCAAATTCATGAAATCCATGAGAATTTATAACATAGAATTTTGTAGGATTTTTTAATTCAAATCCATAATATTCATAAGAATTTCATTAACATCGAAATTAAATACCCATCCTTAATTGTACATCTCACACAAAAAAATCTGGTGGAATTACTATAATCATTTAGTTGTAGGGACCACTCGCACACTTTCTACGTGGAAGTTCTACAGCTTGCGATATAAATAATATGCATGAGAACTAGGGTTTTGGGTCGCCCCCACAAAATGGAATGGCATTGAACTTTGACACAAAATTCATCAAGTCTGAATGTAAATAGCAGTCAAAGTCCCAAATTTTTAACGTGTAAAAGAGAATCGACGTTCTTAACCTTTTCTTTTTATAGCGCACTAGTCATTTGAAAATTTTTTGTCATTTTTTTCCCGCTATAAAAATCAACCGGTGTCTCCGAGGTGGAAATTTGACATTGACTTTTACCTCATATTTGTGTATGAAAGTATTAATTTAATAAAAAAAAAAAAAACTGAAACAAGGAAGAAAAGGAAAAAGTAAAAATATGCATTACCTTACTTCTTAAAACATTTATGCAATCCAGTACATTCCATTACATCGTATACATTCATTGCTGAAAGGTGATACAAAACCAAACCCTCCTTTTTTCCCCTATCAATAGTATACTAGTCCTGTAGCGAGGGCCAAAAAATTTGTGCCATCAAGTACATTCAATTACATTGTAGACATCAAGGTAAGAGAAACCAAACCCTTCTTTCAATTGTCTATTTAGGAAACTTTTCCAAATTAAATTGAACAATTATCGAAGCACGAGTTAAAAATCAATTTTTTTTCCTTCATTATTTTTGTTTTTTATTGGTAGAACCCTTTGTTTATGAAACATGTAAGGATAATCAAGAACCGAATGTAGAATCATGGTTTTAAAATATATGGATTTCAAGATAAATGAATGTAGTTTTGCCCAACCTACTGGATGCTCACTAGTTGTACTTGATTTTAATAAAGAAGTTCAAAATACATTTCCTCCTTTCCTTGCTTTCTCTCTGTTTTTATTATTTTTCTTTAATGCTTCACAGGTGAAAATTTTCATAAATGTGTGACGGTGCTGCAGATTTGAGGTTAAGTTTTTCATACAGCTCTAACAATATATCTATCTATTTTAAGAGTTTAAACTTTTGAGATGAATCACGCGTATTTATAAATTTTCTAAAAATTGGGACCACCCTCACTTGTGCAACAAGAATAACCGGAACCGACCCGAGAACTTGTGGGGTTATAGAAAAACCCTAGCTGTTTAAAATTGGGTAAAATCTGGAGAAATGGTTGAGGCCTTTTTCTTTTAAAAAAAGGAAAAAAAAACTATAAAAGAGCAATTCAACTTTAATATCATTCTATGTTATGAATATCTATGACAAGTCACAGCCTTAACCTTTGGTTTATTAATGAATTTTTTTTTTTTAATATTGATTGCGAATTAACTTATATATATATAAGCTTTTCATGGTATGTGTGAGTAATGTTGAGGAATTTGAAAATTGTTGAAGGGTATTTTGGTCTTTTTCATTTATCTCTTTTCCTATATATATTGTATAGTTCGTAGAGTAGGAATCAATTTTGCAGTTAACCAATTTTCCCGCCAAGAGTTCTTCTTCTCCAATTCTCTCCCTCTTCATATTTTTATATGGTATCAGAGCATTGATTCGCTGCAATGGCATCGCAAGGATCAGCTGCTGGAGATTTGGTTGAAGAAGAAGCTAATTCTATTACCAGTCCCACGATTTCAGATCCAAGCAGCCCCTATTATCTCCATTATGGTGATAACACTGGTTTGCAGCTCGTTTCAGTGGTGCTTACGGAGAACAATTTTGCGACGTGGAGTCGCGCAGTAGTGATGGCTCTTAGCGTGAAGAACAAAGAAGGATTCATTGATGGAACAATCGCTCAGCCAGAATCTGATAATCCGTTGTATAGTGCCTGGAGGAGATGCAACCATGTAGTGTCTTCATGGATCATTAATTCCGTTCCTAAGGAGATTTATCCAAGTGTTATGCACAAGGATTCGGCTAGAGAGATATGGATCAAATTGAAGGATCGCTATAGCCAAAGCAATAGCACTCGAATTTATGAATTGAAAAGCAGATCTCCACCATTTCACAGGAAAATAGCTCAGTCAATTCCTATTTCAATTGATTTAGAGGATTATGGGAAGAGCTTGATAACCATAGGCCAAATGTCACTGGTTCTGATTATAAACAGGAAGATCAGGTTATGCAATTTTTGATGGGGCTAGACGAACACTATTTGTTACTGGAACCTCTGCTGTCGCTTAACAAGGTATTTGTACTGATTCTCCAAGATGAAAGACAAAAGGAAGTCACTATTAAAAGGCAACATAGCCTTGAGGCTTCTGCTTTTGCTAACAATGTTATGCAAGGATCTAATGGTAATCAAAGGAATACTAGATTCATTCAAAATCAGGGAAAGGACAGACCTATTTGCAGTTATTGTGGGATGCAAGGACACATTAGAGGAAAGTGTCACAAACTGGTTGGATATCCCCTTGGGCATCGTTTTGCTAAAGGCCAAACTGTGGTTGCCAATGCTGTTGGTCAATCATCTGTAGGAAATCAACATAGTGTTGTTGAATCTCTATCTAATCTTACTATCACTCCAGAACAATGCAAGCAATTTCTGGCAATGCTTGTACCTCAGTTAAAAGGACAGATATCTAATGATTCTCGAACATCAACACAGTCACAAACTCAGGAGATACCAACATCTGGTTATTCTGTACCAGATGCCTTTGCCTTTTCAGGTAATCATTCTCGTTCTAGCACTAACATTGGTAAAGCAAAATGAATATTGGATACTGGTGCTTCAGAACATATGATATGTTCTGTTTGGTATTTAACTTCTGTTTCTCACAAAGTTAAGGCAGATGTTAAGTTACCTAATGGTGATGTTGCTGAAGCTACTCTTGTTGGAACAGTCAGGTTATCTGAGAACTTAATTTTAACAGAAGTGTTGGTGGTGCCTTGTTTCACATTCAACTTGATTTCAGCTAGCAAATTGACTCTGAGACATGATTGTTTTTTGATATTTTTGCATCAATATTGTTTTGTCGAGGATCTTTTAACATGGAGGACGATTGAAATGGGCAAACTTGAAGATGGACTGTATGCCTTCCAACATCCCACTCAACAACTTCATGACAGATCCTCACTCAATTGCCTACATCCCTTCTCTCAGCCTACCGTTATCCATGATAACTGCTTTCCCGTTTCTTCTAATTCCATATGCAATTCTGATGTCAATTTGCAATGTAATCAAGCTAGACATTTTTCGTGTAACTCCACTAGTGATCTCAATATGAGCACTAATATTGATCTGTGGCATTGTAGAATGGGACACCTTCCCATTTCAAAATTATCTGTCTTACACAATTTAGTTCCTTCCATTATCTTCAATAAGCATTTACATTGTCCTGTTTGTCCCACAGCCAAACAACATAGATTTTCTTTTCCAAGAAGTGAAACTAGAGCTTCCAAAATATTTGACATTGTTCATTGCGATATATGGGGACCTTACTCAGTCCCCTCCATAGATGGCTCTAGATACTTTCTAACCATTGTTGATGATTACTCTAGGATGACTTGGACTTATCTAATGAGAGAAAAATCTCAAACTTGTCCTATCATTCATTCTTTCAATCACATGGTTCAAACTCAATTTGACTGTAAAATTAAAGTTCTCAGATCTAACAATGGATCTGAATTTCATATGAGTGATTTTTTCCAGTCTCATGGAATCATTCATCAATTCAGGTGTGTCGAAACCCCTCAGCAAAATGGGATAGTGGAGAGAGAAAGCATCAGCATCTCTTAAATGTTGCCAGAGCCATAAAGTTCCAGGCTAATCTTCCTTACAAATTTTGGGGAGAAACCATTCTTGCTGCCACATATTTGATCAATAGAACTCCTACTTTAATACTTGAGAACAAAACACCCTATGAACTGATGCATCAAACTGCACCTCTATATTCCCATCTCAAGGTATTTGGGTGCCTATGTTATGCTTCGAGTCTCAAAAGAAATCGAACTAAATTCGATCCTAGAGCTGTTCCATGTATTTTCATAGGTTATCCTTATGGCATGAAGGCCTACAAACTTTATAATCTGATAGACCATACTGTCTTTGCTTCTAGAGATGTGATCTTCTATAAGAAAATATTCCCCTTTCAGCATCCTAAATTTCTTGCCTCTTTGTCAAAGTCTGATTCTTGTTTCCCCTTGATCCATCCTTGTTTTCAGTGTCTAGTAATAATCCATTACCTGATGAGTCTATTCCAAATTCAAGTAATGAACTCATTCCCACTGATGACATTTCATCCGTTGATTCAGTCCTTAATTCATTTGGTTCCCTTCAAACTAACACTCATGAATCCATTCCAACATCTATTCCAATTACAACTCCAGCTCCAAGCCCAAATTTGCCAATCAGACAATCAAATAAACCCAAAAGAGCCCAAGCGTACCTTCAGGATTACCACTGCAGTCTCACATCTCAAGCGTCTACTATCCAATCTGAATCCATGGTAAAAGGTCAAAAGGCTGGAAAACAATATCCTATATCTGAGTGCATGAATTACAGTAGGCTATCTCCTACTTACAGAGTTTTTTCAGTAGCTTTGTCTACTACTCTTGAGCCTAGATCATATGAAGAGGCTTCCATGTAACCAGATTGGTGCAAGGCTATGGATCTTGAATATCAAGCATTGGTTTCAAATAATACTTGGGCAGTTACCCATTTGCCTGCACATAAACGGCTTGTAGCTTGCAAATGGGTTTTCAAAGTGAAATTAAACTCTGATGGCACTGAAGAGAGGAAGAAAGCCAGGCTTGTTGCAAAGGGATTCACCCAACAAGCTGGTCTAGACTATGGAGAGACCTTCTCCCCTGTTGCTAAGCTGGTAACAGTGAAGTGCTTATTGGCAGTTGCTGCTCATAAGGGTTGGCATCTTCACCAATTGGATATTAATAATGCATTTCTCCATGGTGAACTTGAAGAAGAGGTATACATGATGATGCCTAAGGGTTCTGAGCAGCAGGGGGAGTATTGATTGAAGATGCAGGTGCTTACAGAAGATTGATAGGAAGGATTTTATATCTAACAATCACCAGGCCTGACTTATCCTATGCAGTACAGGTACTTAGTCAATATCTCAATCACCAAGACAGCCACATCTTGAAGCTGCACATCACGTGCTGAGTTACTTGAAAGGCACACCAGCACAAGGCTTGCTATTTGAAAGCAAGTCAGATCTCATACTTAAAGGTTTTTGTGATGCTGATTGGGCATCTCAGATAACAGAAGGTCTATCACTGGTAATTGCGTTTTTATAGGGAATTCATTGGTTTCTTGGAGGTCAAAGAAGCACCATACTGTCTCCAGATCATCAGCAGAAGCAGAGTACAGATCCATGGCTGCTGCAATGTGCGAATTAAGTTGGTTAAGGAACATACTTGCAGACTTTTAAGCATGATCGAGCAGCTTTATTGTTTTATGACAGTCAATCAGCTATTCACATTGCAAGCAATCCGATTTTTCACGAGAGGACAGAACATATAGAGATTGACTGTCATCTTGTGAGGGACAAAGTGCAAGCTGGAGAAGTTAAAATCCTACATGTTACCTCACAAAATCAGCTAGCTGATGTTTTAACTAAGGCGTTAGGAGGAGTTAGATTCAAGCAGTTGATATCCAAGATGGGAGTTTTGAATCTACATCTCCCATCTTGAGGGGGAGTGTTGAGGAATTTGTAAATTGTTGAAGGGTATTTTGGTCTTTTTCATTTATCTCTTTTCCTATATATATTGTATAGTTCGTAGAGTAGGAATCAATTTTGCACTTAACCAATTTTCCCACCAAGAGTTCTTCTTCTCCAATTCTCTCCCTCTTCATATTTTCATAAGTAACCTACAATTTATGATCTCCATGTTAACCCTGAGCTGACCTACTATTTTCCTATTCTGAGTCCGTGCTTGGATCGTGTCTTTAAAAAATGGGTAAATATTTTCTTCAATACTCGCCGTCATGCATATTTAACTATATGTATCTATGCTGCTTCTTGTTTGTTAGGCGTCATCTTATGATTAAAAAAATACAAAAGAAAAAACTTGTATGCATGCTGCAGTGGTGTTGATCTTCTGCACGAACGGTTTGGATGGTTGAATATTGTAAGAGAGGTGTAGTGAGCATATTATTAAAATGATTGTGCACCTAATATGGTTTCAATTTGATTTTTGTGCGCAGAATCTTTCCTTCAACTCTTCAAGCAGTACGGAAATTCACAATTAATCAAAGTTTTTCATTTCCTTGTTTCATGTTCTTGAAGTACCTTCATCATTTGCCTGCTTTGGTTTTGTGTTTTTTCAAATTTTGTGCTGTCCGTATCTCATCTTTGTTCTTTCGTCTGCATCACAGGTGTACAAATTATCCAGTCAAGAACTGAGACCCTGCAATTCTCCATCAAATTTTAAAAATGAAAGACCCAAATGCTCACATGTACAAAGAGTCGATGAAATCAAAGGCAAAAAAGGGCAAGGGATCAGGTGAATTTATTTGTTGAAATTCCCATTCAATTATGTTTCTAAAATCTAGCTGCATCCTTATACACTTCCAGTAGGTCAGTAAGTATACAATGAACTTATCCTCTTTATGATTTCTTACAAGTGTTGACTGACAGCATTCTTTTTCAACAACCAATATACGTCAAATTTATAAATTAATAACATGGAACAGTGCTGTAATTAGGAAGGTGGAAATACTTATATTGCTGAAGATTATTTCGATGAGGCACGTCTTATCCATTCTATTCCGACACGCATCTGAAACATGTAGCCTTTTAAGTAAACAAAATGCGACCAAGTGAAAATCTCATTACTGTACGTGAATTGATTTCTTTGCTGGAACACCCTGTTTGGATCTTTTCTATCTAGCGAAAGCATTTTATTTTTCAGGAAAGGACATGATTATTCTGACTATTTACTTTTCTGCTCGACTTGTGCTATGTTTGGCAGATATTTCAATTGAAAAGAAGCTGTCTCAAAAAGATGACAAATTTATTCAAGGAAATGATTCTGCCGTTGACGACAGCTTCAGTTCATGCTCTAAAGGTGGAAGGTACTCATTTGTTGAATTAAACTTTCAAAAGTTTCCATTTTCTTGTGGTTCTTGTTCTCTGAGTGATGATAAAGCCGAATACTCTGTGCAAAAGTTTCAGTGGAAAATGATAAAACAATGGAAAAGGGGCTGTGGATTGGTTTCTATCTGGAATTCTGATTTTTTACAATCATAAATTTTTGTTTCACTTTTTTTTTGTCATGCATGTCAAATGGTAATTAGTTTGCGGTACAAAGATTGATCATAAGTAATATGGCAATGTTCTTAAAATTACTATTATAATACAAGAGAAGAATAAAATGGGGGATTCTTTCATTAATCGCTTCCATACTCAACTGGGGAGCCTTGACTAAATAAATAGGGTGTTCAGAAGAAAACACCAACATATAGTTGAAAGAGGTTTGACAGGACGTTTAGTACGTTTAGCTATTCTTAGCTATTGAAGATATACAATAAATGGAAATTTTAAATCCTCTATAACAACTTAAGCATTTACTTTTAGACGAGGTGGTCATTCCATATGTATTTAACTGTGGAAGTTATTGGGTTCAAGTCTCACGTCTACTGATTTATAGAAGTTCCAAATATTGGGCATACAAATGAAAAATTCACCTCTTAGCAGCTTAAAATGACTAGGTGGTTAGATAGCATTTTCACCAAGCTTATTTCATTGTATCAAAATCCATTAAAGGATATATTTGGTGGATTTCATTTTCTTCTAATATGAATCAGAATGTCATATTTTATCCTAGATAGTGAAGCCTATTAGTTTTTTATCAGTGTTAAAATTTTGGCATGACCCGAATTCGATTTTGGAAGTATATTTGGAGTTGGTTGTTTGTATTGGAGAGTTTTGAAGAAGTAAAAGACTATAAGGAGAAGTTTTCTTGATTTTTGACCCTTTTTGTCTCCTATTTCAACTCGATTTTTGACCCTTTTTGTGTTCTTGTCTTGCCCATTATTTCATTATTTTTATCGCATAAATCTTGTTATTTATATCTTGCACGTTCTCTCGTCTTTAATATTCATAACAATTGGCTCAATTCATAACATTGGGAGATATGGAAGCAAACATAGACTTCACTACATTTTCGATGCACCATTCCTTTCGTTTTTCAATAATGATTTTTAATATATCCAGTTCCTTTGCAGTTCTGATTTTCAGCTGAGGTGGCCAAGTCACAGTGGTCGTGGAGAAAAAAGTCACATTACTTCTCATCTCATCCAGACCACTGTAAGTTTGTATAGTAACACTTCAACGCTTTAGCATGTTTTGATTTTAGTCAAGGAACATTATTTGCTGGTTTAAATAATCAATAGTTGATAAAATTACTCTCAGTAGTCTGAAACAAAAACCTGTTTATATAACTTGCCCCATGAATTCAATACATTTTGCACTTTCACAATGCCAGCATTTCAAGTCGAGACCAATTCTTCCCATTAAAACTGGAAAGTATCCAAAATGGAAAATTTTCCAAATTAAAAATAATAACTAGAACAAAATATATCAGAATTAATTGAAAAACAAGAGGATAGACCATGATACTACTTTGTATTTTTATGCTTAAGTGTAAATTATGTTATTTTCATGTCTTTTCACCAAGGAATTTAAACTGGAGCTCAAGGGCTTCCCTTGCTTCCTGATTTTACTTTTTTGGATAGTAATAAATATTGTTTGAAATGGAACGAAGAATATCGAAGTATTTTTACCCATGTGACATTATGTTGAGCAATTTTGTTGCTAGCAATTGAGACTTGAAATTTCTGTTGCAATAGGGGGAAAAAATTAGATTTTGGTAGTTGTGGAACAGTAAAGCATATCAGTCTTCATAGGATCCTTGATAAAACCCTGAAAACTTTTCTGATTTCAGCTGCATTGTTGCTGTTAATTGTAATGTGTCTCTGAATTATCAAAAAGATGACCTTCATGAATAGAGAAAAGCTTGTTTCGTATAATGTTAAATGTGGTTTAAAACTTCCACGAGTGCGACACCAGAAAAAAAATAGGTCCATTGAATGGGTGGCCTTGTTTGTTGCGTCTTGTGTAGATCTCAGAGAAACGACAAGTTCTCCTCATTTGTAGAAATTCATAGAGATAGGAAATGGATTTAGAGTTGTCTAAGAGGTTTATGATTTTTGCATACAGTCATGAGATATGGACAGATAGCAGTTATCTTTAGATTTGACTTTTATTCCTCATTGGCCTGTCTCCTGGACTATAGCTATAACTTCTGATGTTACCTCTTTTGCATTTGTCAATGTATCTTTGAATGACTAGATTTTTGTGGATTAATATTCCATACTGACAACTGATTAAGCAATGGAAACAATTTGAATGACTAGATTTTTGTGGATAAATATTCCATACTGACAACTGATTAAGCAATGGAAACAAACATCCTCGGCCAGCATGAGAAGTCATTTGATAAGTTTAAATATTTTCTATTTTACTTGGACCTTGATACAGGTGTCGGGTGCCCGATTTTGTCGAAATGTCAGATTCATCACATCTCTGGACTTCGGATGTCTGTCCTCAGAAAATATTTGTATATTTAATTCATTTCTCTCTATTTCTATGTTGATGAGAGGAAAAGGATAGTGCAGATGAACAGGGTTCTAGGAAGGATAAAGACTTTTTTTCTTTGATCAAATGACTAAGAGCTTAATAGGAAAGCAGTAGTAGGGTAGATAGGATGCTCAATAAAGGCTAAAAAAGATATAAGTCTCATATCATTCGAGAAGATCAGAGGAGGAAACCTCAACCCTAGGTGATGAAGAAAGGGAAACTCTCAACTTTATTTGTAACTAATATAAAACTTTGGACATCTTCGGCGTACTTCCTATTTTTTTGATATCGGAAAAATATTGGACAAATTTCCATACCGTTGTATGCATGTAGTCTGCAACACGGGTGTGTTATGCTTTTAGATGAATTGGAGGAATGTGGATCTTTTTCCTTTTTATACCATTCCCTTTGGGGTATGGAGGAACAAAAGATTTCTGAGTAGGTGGGCTGATAATTATTATATGGCCTTCTGTTCTGAAATAAATTATAGCATATCTGAGTTCTGAAATCATTCTCTTTTTGATATAATTCAATGCGCAGAATGGAGCAGAAGTTGATGCTGGGTTGAACACAGTCTCTAAAAATTACAAGGTTTATGATGTAGATTCCATTGAGTCTCAGAATGACTAGGGTAGAAAAGGAACTCCAGGAATGCTTTATCTTCAGGCATGGTGGAAAACTCTTGAGTGTTCCAGTCGCTTAAATAATTCATGGGTCAACTAGCTTTAATATTTTTCGTGGATGCTTTAAAAGAATGTTTTGTGTACATTAATAAAAAAATTTGTGTTGTGATTTTCATATTTGTGGCTCATGAACTTATGATATTTATAGTATTTAAGTACTAAAACCGCATTCACCAATGGCATTTTTACTGCTGATAATTAATTTTTGACATTTCAGTTTTTCCCGATTTCGTTGATTTGTAATTATTGAGGTCTCCATGAAATGATTATAGTCCAAACTGTGATGTTTGATATTTTTTTGTCAAAACTTCAGAAAATGTTATTTTCCTTTATTTTAATCTCATTTCCTAGAGGAAAATCCACAAATCTTCTTATGCTTTGTTTGATATTTTGAAATTATTTTTTGTATCTAAAATAGTTGTAGAATAAAGTTGGTGTTAAAAAATCCAAAAGGGACATAATTTCACTAACTTATTAAACTGCTGCATTCCAACTATCAAGCAATAGAAATTCAAAGCACAATATAATCAAGCCATACTAAGGATAAAAAATCCAAAAGGGACATTATTTCACTAACTTATTAAACGGCTGCATTCCAACTATCAAGCAACATAAATTCAAACCATAATTTTATCAAGCCATACTAAGGATGCGTTATATTTTTGGCTCCTATTGTTCTGATGCTATGTTTAGCTCTTACTGGTACACCTTGGAAGAAAAACAACTTGAAAGTTGGTTTTGATGAAGCACTATTTAGGTAGGTATCACTGTACATCAATTCAATATGTTACGTCACCTATGTTCAAGAATTAAAATGATGGTTCCTGGCTGCGCTGTCTTGTGGTTTAGGCTCTCCACTTTTTCTTTCCATACTATACTTGTCTTTCAATGCTGTTATTCATATTTTAGTTACAGTTATGAAAAGCTTAAATTTAGTTTCACGTTCTCTAAGAATAAAATGGTCACATATGCAATGTTTTATTAATGAAGTATTTGGTAAAAATATCATTAAGGTATTATGTTCTCCCGGCTGAGCAAGTACAAATACTTAAAATTAATTGATATCTCCACACGCTGGTGTAGCGTAAAAATTGAATAATTTATTCAACTTCATTACAGATATGTTTCCATAAAGACAAAAATCATACATTGAAATGCGCATAAATTCAGAAAATGGTAATAATATTTTTAGTTGAATGCACTACTTTTTATTAATAATAACTTGTTGAGATATATTTTAATTTCTATTAATTGTTAGCAACAAATGACTAGTCAATTTCTTTTTGAACAACATTTTTTTCTTGATTAATTCCAAATTTGAGACTAGTTATGCTTTCTTATGAAATCTTAGCTTTACCTTTATACTTTAAACAATAATGTTTTTGGAGCGATCAATTATATATAGGTGCTGTTCTGGACGAGGGTGCAAAAAGAGCTTCCACCTTTCATGTGTGAAACTGCTTCTCTCCTATGTTCCTCCTGGAATTTGGCATTGTGTTTGGTGCGTTCAAAAGAATATAAAATCAGGTGTTCACACTGTGTCTGAAGGGATAGAGTCCATTCTTGATGCAGAAATGGTTACTTCAAATGCTGAAGGTGTACATATTTTGCATATAATTCTTGCTTAGTTTTTGTTTCAACATCTAGCCTTGGTCATTCACTTTGGTAGAATACCTAATATAAACAGTTATAAAATTGAATAAGAATATGTCCACAGAAATACAGGAGCAGAGGCAGTATTTGGTAAAGTACAAAGGTCTTGCTCATATTTATAACCGTTGGATTCCAGAGGGACAGCTCATTGTTGAAAATCCTCCATTATTTTCAAGATAGCAGAAACACAACCAGGTATTGAAACATTTTATTTCCTGCTCTTTTTGAGGAAGAGTAAATTAGAGATGAATAACATACGATGTTGCATTAAGTGGTACGACCAATAAAGTGAGTCTCACATCTATAGATGTAAATCACTTCATAGCTCATCACAAGTCACATAAACTGGTCATCGTCTATGGAGATAAATATCATTATTCTTTGAAGAACTTGTTGCAACTAAAAGATTCTATTGTCTTCGATATTCATTCTCCAGAAAGTGCATTGGAAAAATGAGTGGCTCGTTCCACATCGTTTGCTTGACAAGAGGATGATAGTATTACCTGAGAAGATTGATTTTGAATTACATCCGCAAGATGACAATGTGTTAGACTGCCTCCATGAGTGGCTTGTCAAATGGACCGCCCTTGACTATGACGATGCTACATGGGAATTAGAGACAGCTTCATTTTTCAAGTCTCCTGAAGCAATAAAACTCATTGGTGATTGTGAAGCTCGACACCAGAAGCATGAAAGCATGTCAAGCTCTTCCAAAGAAGATAAAGTACTCGAAACTGTGTGAAAAAAAAAAACAATCTTTTTTTTCGATGGCAACAATTTGTTCGTAATATTATCAATTTTGGTTACCTTCATTTATGATTCTAGTATGTAGTTTTCAGATGTAAGCTTGTGTGAAGATATGATATCATTTTATGATGAGGCCATCTAGTTTTAAGGTTCACATTGACTAAATTTTCATTTCATTGGAGCTTTTCCTAACCTAGATGATAATTTAAGTGGTGTGTATTCTTTTAAATGCATCTTTTCTTTGATGACCCTCTTTATTATTTGAATAGTCACAAAAGAATGTTGAAATTGGAATTATTCTTCATCAGAGCCACAAGGTGAAGTTCATTAAACTGTTGGTGGTTGGCTAGAATAGCTAATAGGTTAGCTTCCTTTGTTTGGACTCCTAAATTCATCCCAAGCTTATTCTTCCACTTCTCCTCTCCCTCACGGGCACATCATTTACCTTGAACTATAGTTAAGGAAAAGAAGTTTTTAGTATTTGTTTACAAAATTTACTTTCCATGTCCAGAAAGAAGAAAATTTGAATGATTCATATATAGTCGGATAATTATCTCTCGTCACTAGTTGTGTTTATGCTTCTTTATGTTTGTTATTAACTAAATGGTATTAATCTTTATCTGATTCTTATTTTAAGGTTTACAGTGATTACTACCTAATATGCTGAAGTTGCAGGAAAGAAAAAGTACCCTTTCTGCACTTAAGAAGTTTCCATTTGGGGACGCAGCTGGAGATTGTGATCGCCATCTTGCTCATGTAAACAAACTTCTGGAAAATGGCAGTTAGATGAAAATGCTTTGGTGATCCATGATCAGGTGATCATATGCTACAGTTCTCACACTTAGATGTTTAGATTAGTTCTTCTTTTTACATGTGGTACTTTTGAATCGTGTATCAGCCATTGTTCCTCCTTGATTTTCTAATTTTCTATCTACTAATAAAGTGTGCAAATAATCAAATATAAACCTCACAACATTAGATAGAAATTCCACAATTCCCTCAAATCACCCTAGAAATTAGGGATATGAAATCTGTTAAAATGTGACCTAGATTCATCCGGTATTGAAGCGCCATCTGCCACTCGCTTGCCGCAAGCCTTGGCACTTGAGCACCGTATGCCACTCACTGGGCACGAGGCTGCTGCTCGAGAACCGCTGTTATCCAACTCAGAGCTTGTTCACGATTTTGACAAATTTTGGGGTTTTGACATGTACTGTATATATAGTTGGCTATTCATTGTGATAAAAAAACAAGTTGAGAATGCAAAATTATTGTATTCTTTAATCATAAAGAGAATTCTTTTCCTATGCCCTTGGTTTTTCCACATAAAATCTTGTGTTTGTGATCGTTTACTTTCATATTGCCATATTATTCTCATTTCTTGAATCTAACAAGTGATATCAAAGCAAATTTGTATCCCTTTATTTCTATCAAAATCTGACATCCACACCATCATCTTCTAGATATTTTAGGTTTACATCATCTTAAACTCTTTGATTTACCAAAATGATGTTGTCTGGAGTTGTGCGTATTGTACTGAAATGATTGTAACTTGCAGGAAAAAGTTTTGAAATTTTTTTTATTCATATTGTCATTGCATGGAGAAGTTAAGCAACCATTCTTGATCATCACGCCTTCAACTGCTATTTCACTGTGGGAAGCTGAGTTTTTATGTTGGGCGTCGTCTACCAATGTTATTGTCTACAAGGGGAGTACAGATGCATGGGCTGTCATAACAGCTCTCGAGTTTTACAATGAAAATGGCTGCCTAATGTTCCAGGTCCTAATATCACCTCCTAATGCCATTGCAGAGGTAATAATTTAATCGTCATATTATCTATATACATTTTGGTTGGGTCAAAATTCTGAAGTTACTAATAGTTAACAGAGCTCGGTTCATGATGATATCTATCCACTTTAGATACCTTCCCCCATCCCGCTACTCTCCTGGTTTAAAAAAAGAAAAATTAAAATAATCATCAACGTGTGTGTTTCGATTCCTTGCAGGATCTAGAATTTTTTGTCAACATAAAATGGGAAGCAATAATTGTAGATGAGTGTCAATGTTCCTCAATGCTGGTTCATTTAAGTACAATCAAAATTATACAAGCTACTATGAAATTGCTGCTCATCAGTGATCAAATAAAGGTATGTGTTTCCACTAATTAATCTCTGAGCACAATTTAACTTGAGTCAATTCCTTTCCTCTGAATTATAACAGGATAAGCATTACCACAGTGTTCATTCATTCCTTGACCCCAAGTATGATGACATCTCTAAAGATATTTCGCATAGTGATACCAACCTTGATGTAAATGAGCTAAAGGAAAAATTGTCCAATTTTGTTGCATACGAGTGCAGGATTACCATGCTCAATTTTGTGGAGTACTGGGTCCCTGTCAAGCTCTCTAACATGCAGACGGAGCAGTACTGTGCTTCCCTCTTTCCAAATTCGATGTTACTTGGATCACGTTCAAAAATTGCTTCAGTAAATGCCCTCCAGGAAATACTTATTTCAACCCGGAAGGTTTGGCTTTGCTGAAAAATTCTATTACTAGTTAAATGCTGTCTTATATTTATCTACTTAGTTGTTCCTTTAGTTTTACTTTTTCTTGCCTATTTTCATTACAACAAAAATTACCTTTTACGACGGGAAAAAAGTTCGAGTGCATGTTGCAGGCTTCGATGTTGTCGTAGAGTGAAAGAATATGGCAACATTCAATGCCTGATGCAAAAGGTGTAAAATGCTCATTGTCGTTACCTTTTCGCAATGTTCTCTAAATGTTGTATTTATACTTTTTGCAACAATCAACTAAACATTACAAAAGGAGACAATAGCAACATTCATTAAATTATTGTTACAAAATTCCAATTTTGTTAACAGACGGCAACATACACTTACTCAATATTGCGATAGATCCCTTTCAACAACAATCAATTAATGAATGTTGTCTTTTGTATGTTGCAAAAGGCTGTAGTGTTTATTGATTTATTTTATTTCATTTTCTTCTCTTTCTATGAATTGTTGTGTTTCGCTTATTTTTAGACAAAGATCAAATAAGTTTATATTGCAGTGTTGTGATCATCCCTATCTCATGGAGGGGTCTTTGCGAGAGTCAGTGGTACAAGGTGTTCCTGTGGCTGAAAAATTGAACGCTGAAATTGAATTGAGTGGAAAATTACATCTCCTTCTCATGATCCTTTTGGAGATCAAGAAACGTGAATTAAGAGTTCTTATCCTTTTTTAGGTTGCAAATCTAATTTTGTGTAAAATTGCTTTTTTTCTTGCTTTACTTCCCATCACCTGTGATTCATTTGAATGGATTGTATTAACAATAAAACTATTTTTGAATATGTTGTGATGGACAGTTACTTGCTAGCTGTGGACCAGTTTCTATAGGAGATGTTTTGGAAAACACTATTCATGAAAAATTTGGCGAAGATTCTTATGTACGAATAGATGGAGGGATGACTCCCTCCAGAAAGAGAAATGCCTCGATCAAGTTTAATGATGAAGAGAATGGGATGTTTGTTTGTTTGATTGAAACTCGTTCATGTCTCCCAAGTATTAAACTTTCATCTATAGATAGCGTTATTCTATTCAACAGTGATTGGAAACCAATGAATGACTTGAGGGCTCCGCATAAGATCAACCTTACTTCACGAAGTGAGCAGCTGAAGATCTTCCGTTTATATTCATTATGTACAGTGGAAGAGAAGATACTAATTTTGGCCAAGCAAGGCATGACTCTCGAAGGCAATATAAGCAGCATAAAGAAAAATACTTGTCATGGCTTACTAACTTGGGGTGCCTACTATCTGTTCAACAAGCTGAACATGTTCCACAACTTGAGCAACCAAGCTGCAAATTCAAGTATGTCTTCCATGGAGACTTTTATGGAAGATGTATTTTATGAGATGTTAACCTTATTGCCTAATAATAGGCAAAATGGTAACTCTACAAATTGCTCATCCATTTTTAAAGTTCTAGAGATTGAAGGAATTTATCCCAGTGGCATCACTTTAGTTGGAGAAGTGGAATCATCCTTAATTGGGGATTGCTCCATAATCAAAAATATTTTTGACAATGAACCACCCCATATTTTCGGGATAAATTTACGTCAAGGGAGCAATCCTAGGTGGAAATATTTGTCCACTCCACTTTCAAGGGAAGAATGGAAAAGCAAACGCCATGATGATTTTGTAGTGGCAGGTTATACACATAAGAAGCATAGAAGCATATATCATAAAGTTAGATATCAACCTCTAGAGCTCGACAGACAAGAAAAACTGACCTCTTTAGTTTACAGAAACAGTAAAGCTACTACTCTGGCTACAGGAAATACACAAATCCATGGTAGCTCATCCTTATCTGAACCTCTTCTTTCTGCGGCGTCAAATCAGGCAAGTGAGATTTTCTAGTTAACTTTTTTATTTTCTTTGTTTATAATTTCTTGTTAACCAATTTTGGATGTTGTATATGAATTTTCCATCTTGGACTAATTCTATGCTTGTTATCACCAGGCTCAAGCTCCAACATCTCCATCAGATGAGGTCCCAATTCAACCATTGGATTCTTCTGCGCAACATTCCAAGAGAGATGTACCTCTACAACTATCATCAAAGATGCCATTAGGTATGACAGTAAGTGGCCAAAATCCCCAGCTCCAGGCTCCAACATCTCCATCGGATGAGGTCTCCATTTAGACATTTGATTCTTTCGTACAACATTGAGCGAGAGACAAACCTCTACAATCATCACCAAACATCCCTTTAGTTATGACAGTAAATAACTCAATTCACCAGGCTCAGGCTCAGGCTCAGGCTCAGGCTCCAATATCTCCATCGGATGAGGTCTCAACTCAACTATTGGATTCTTCTGTGCAAAAATCCGTGAGAGATGAGCCTCTACAATCATCATCAAGCATGCCTTTAGTTATGACAGCACATGGTTCAAATTACAAGGCCCTGCCTCCATTATCTCCATTAGATGAGGTCTCAATGCAACCATTGGATTCTTCAATTCAGCATTCTGTGATAAATTTACCCTGCAACTATCATCAAACATGCTGTTAGGTATGACAACAAGTTGCCAAAATCACCAGGTCCAGACTTCTACATCTCCATCGGATGATGTCTCAATTCAGCAATTGGATTCATTACGTGTTTCCACTTCGGGTAGCTTTAAGTCTAAATCTAGTAGAAGTCAGAGCTCGAGATTTAGCCAGAGAGTAGTGCAGCAGCTAGCGAGTAGTCGTACTCATACCCAGGGGTCGGTCTAGAGATCATTCACTCCGAGACAGGGTGATAGCTCTAGTGTTGCTAGATTTCCTCAGTGCCAGTCATGCGGGAAATTTTATCCTGGTGAGTGCGTTAAGGGTATTGGTGTTTGTTATCACTATGGTCAGACTAGTCATATGGGGATGGACTGTCCAGTTCGCTTTCAGCAAGGTGGTACATCACAGGGGATATCTTTATAGCCTAGTGTTGGTATTTCTAAACAAAAACAGAACTAGGACAAGTTGGCAGGTAAAATAGGTATTACTAGTGCTAGTCAGTCTGATGTTGCAAGCAGCAGTGGTAATAGACAGAAAGGTCAGGCCGGACGTCCCAGGACCCAGGGAAGAGTTTTTGTTGTGACTCAGCACAATGCTAATGAGTCACCAAAAGTGGTCATTGGTACGTTATTTATTTTTGGTAGAAAGGCTCGTTCTTTAATTGATTCAAGTGGTACGCATTCATTTATATCATATGCATTTGCTACTTATGTGGACTATATGTCAGAAACATTAGACAGTGATTTGGTAGTAGCGACTCCTGTAGGAGATTCACTTTTAGCTAATAGTGTGTACAAAGATTGCGTGATTAGAATGAATGATCGGGAGTTGAAAGCTATTCTACTTTATATTCATGATTTTTGATGTTATACCGGTCATGTATTTCTTAGCTGCAAATCATGATTCAGTTGATTGTTTCCGCAAAGAGGTGGTGTTCAGAAAGCTGGGAGAGCCTGAAATTGTTCTTAGTGGTAAACGAAGAATATTACCTTCATGTATCATATCTGCACTTTATGCTGGGAGATTGCTTAGAAAAGGTTGCCAAGCTTATTTTGCTCATGTGATAGATACCAACATTACTAAGTTGAAACTTGAAGATATACCAGTGATAAGAGATTTCCCTGAATTTTTCCTGAACTTTCAAGACTACCTCCGAATAGGGAAATTGAGTTTAGCATTGATTTGGTCTTTGGGAATACCCATATTTTACAAACACCTTATAGAATGGCTCCAGACGAGCTGAAAGAATGGAAAGTTCAGTTGCAAGATTTTGTTAAGGGTTTTATTATACCCAGTACATTTTCTTGGGGAAGGCCAGTATTATTTGTGAAAAAGAAGGATGGTACAATGAGATTGTGTATTAACTACAGACAGTGAATAAAGTGACTATTCGTAATGAGTATCCTTTACCTCGTATAGATAATTTTTTTGACCAACTTCGAGGTGCCACAGTATTTTCTAAGGCCGGTTTGCATTCAGGATACAATCAACTCAAAATTAGAGATGTTGATGTACGTAAAATTGCTTTTACGTCGCGATATGGCCACTATGAGTTTCTGGTAATACCATTTAGGTTGACTAATACCATTTAGGTTGACTAATGCTCCAGCAGCATTTATGGATCTGATGAATAGGGTGATTTACCCATATTTAGACAAATTTGTGATTATTTTTATTGATGATATATTTATTTATTCTCGCAGCCGTGATGAGCATGTCGAGCACTTGAGAATTGTTTTACAGATTCTGTGAGATAAGCAGTTGTATGCTAAATTCAACAAATGTGAGTTTTGGCCGGATAAATTGTGTTTCTGGGTCATGTTATCTCAGAAGAAGGCATTTATGTAGATCCGTTAAAAACTAAAGTTGTGATGAAATGGGAACGCCCTACTAATGTTATGGAAGTACGGAGTTTCCTTGGGCTAGCAGGTTATTATCATCGGTTTGTAGAGGATTTTTCAAAAATTGCTCTTCCTCTGACTAGTTTGACTCATAAAAACTTCTAATTTGTATGGTCTGGGGACTGTGAAAAGAGTTTTTAAGAGTTGAAAAAAATATTAGTTTATGCTCTTATACTTTCTCTTCCATCTCCGGGTGAGGAGTTTGTGATTTATAGTGATGCTTGACGCCAAGGATTGGCTGTGTTTTAATGCAGAATGGAAAGGTTATAGCTTATGCTTCAAGACAACTGAAGAAGCATGAGTTAAACTACCCAACACATGATTTGGAGTTACCTGCAGTGGTGTTAGCACTGAAGATTTGGAGACGTTATCTTTACGGTGGGAAATGTCAAATATTTATCAATCATAAAAGTTTGAAGTATATCTTTGATCAAAAGGAATTGAATTTGAGACAAAGAAAATGGTTGGAGTTGATAAATGATTATGATTGTAAGATTGACTACCATCCGGGGAAAGCTAATGTAGTTGCAGATGCTCTTAGTAGAAAGACTAGTTCTTTTTCTCAATCCATTGCAGTATATGCTGCTTTGTTGTGTGANATTGACTACCATCCAGGGAAAGCTAATGTAATTGCAGATGCTCTCAGAAGAAAGACTAATTCTTACTCTTCGTCCAGTGTAGTATGTGCTTCTTTTATTTGTGAGTTCAAAATGTTGTGTGCTCAATTGTTAGCTACTACTTCAGGTGCAGTATTAGCTCACTTTCAGGTAAGGCCAACTTTGATTGATAAGGTTATAAAGCTCAATCTCAAGACTTGGCATTGAGAATATTGAAAGCAGAAGTGAGTGTTGGGTTAAGAACATATTATGTGATAAGAAATGATGGTTCATTGGCTATGGGTAATAGATTATGTGTTCAAGACATTCCAGAATTGAAGAAGAAGATTTTAGAAGAGGCACATAGTTCTGTTTATGCTATGCATCTAGGTAGTATTAAAATGTATCGCACATTGAGAGGTTATTGGTGGCTGGGTATGAAGAGAAAGATAGCCGAGTTTGTATCTAAATGTCTTATTTATCAGTAGATAAAGCCAATTCATCAAAAAATAGCAGGACTTTTACAGCCATTGCATATTCCAGAATGGAAATTGGAGCACATTACTATGGACTTTTTATTTGGTCTTCCTCTTACTCGAAATGGTCGTGATGGTGTTTGGGTTATTGTAGATCGTTTGACCAAGACTGTCAAGTTTCTACTGATCAAAGTTACTTATTCTTTAAATAAGTTGGCAAAGTTGTGTATGGACGAGATAGTGAGCTTATATGGTACTCCATTATCTATTGTATTAGATAGGGATCCTCGATTTATATCTAAATTTTGGCCTAGTTTGCACGAAGCCTTGGGTACTAAACTACATTCCAGTACAGTTTTTCACCCTCAGACAGATGGCCAGTCTGAGAGGACTATGATAACCCAAGAATAACTAACAAAGAGGGGGTGAATTGGTTTTTGAAACTTTTTCGACGATTAGTCTCAAAACTATTTAATATACAAGATATAAATGCAAAGTGTAATAAGAGAAGTAAATATGCAAATTTGATAACTTAATTCAAGTATTGTCACTTAAGTAGCTATAGCACAATGTAAATAGTAATTTAAAGTAAATTGCAATAATGTAAAGATGACAAGCGAATTTAATAGGGTTCGATACACAATGTTTTCTACGTCCCCATTATCAAGCTCTCTGTCACAAGTAAGGCCAAAGGCACTATAATGGTAACTTACAAACAACGAGTACCAATCCTTAAGTGACTTACAACAATGAGCACTTATTCTTAACAACAATCGAGTTTTCATAATGCTCTCCAAACCATAAAAATATAAAGGATAATTTTACAATTGAAAGAACTCTCTTAACAGATGATATAATCAAGTCAAATATTTAGAGAGTTGGGATAACACTTCAATAGATAGCAAATAATAAAGTTCAAGTGTTTATGTTGTAAACTTTGATGAATGATGGATAATGAAATAGTTTGTATGTTTGCATCAAAGTTTTCAACAAATGATCTCTCTTAACAAATAATATAAGTTAAAGTATAGAAAGAGATTTATACTTCAATGTAAGTATTGGCAAAGAAAACCTTTTATCGACAATTGAAATGATATTGAGAAGTATTCTTGTAAAATAGAATTCTTGATAAAATAGTAATTTTATCAATCAAAAGATTCTTTGTAGTAAATGAAATAGAATATATATAATCAAGTAAACTCAATGATTTTCAATAAATATACTCTCTTAATTGTTCTTGTAAATGGTTGGAATTGAATGCAAAGAGATAGCTATTTATAGATCAAAAGATTGAAAATTAGGAAATTTCGGTTGATCAAGTTTGGTCGACCGGAGTGTGAATATAGCCATTGTAAAATTCAAACCTTGGAGTTTCGGCTGACACTTTGGTTGATCAATCGGTCGATCGAAATATATAGATTTTAAAATTTAATTTTCTATATCAAAATGTTCATTTTTCCAAAATCTTTTTTATATCAAAAATATTTTTAAGCAAGTGATGAATTATGAAAATAATTTGAGCTTTATGCACTTGCTAAAAATCGATGAGTTAATACATTTACATATAAATTGAAGTTTTGATAAACAACTTCTAAACTCTAATCGTCAAAGTTCTTGTTCTCTTCAAGTCTCTTTTGATTGCTTGTTCTTCAACAAATGACGATTTGTGCATTTGAATGCTTAAGAAGATTTATTCATGAAAAACTTAAGAAACAAAACTTGTTAGAAATATAAGTGTATTGCTTGTTATAATCAAAACAAGTGGAGTTATATTGAATCATAGGTCAACAGACTATACAGACTCTTGAGGATATGTTGAGGGCTTGTGTTTTAGAGTTCAAAGGTAGCTAAGATACTCATTTGTTTTTTATGGAGTTTTCTTACAATAACAGTTATCACTCCAATATAGAAATGGCTCCTTTTGAAGCTTTATATGGTAGAAAGTGCATAACACCAGTATGTTAGGATGAAGTTGGTAAAAGAAAGTTAGTAGGCTCTGAATTAGTTTAAATGGCTTCAGAAAATGTGAAATTGATTAGAGAAAATTTGAAAATAGCACAAGACAGACAGAAAAGTTATGCAGATAGGCGCAGGAAAGATCTTGAATTTGCAGTTTGAGATAAAGTATTTTTGAAATTATCACCTTGGAAAGGAGTGTTGAGATTTGGTAAATGAGGAAATTTAAGTCCACGATACATTGGACCCTATGAGATTATTGAGCGGATTGGTCCAGCTGCGTATCGATTAGATTTGCCCACTGAATTATTCAGGATCCATGAGGTTATTCATGTTTCCATGCTCCGCAAGTACATTACAGATCCTTCTCATGTTCTAAAGTCTCAACCAATTCATTTGGAGGAAAATTTGACCTATATAGAAGAGCCGGTGAAAATTTTGGACAGAAAGGTGCAAATCTAGCGAAACCAAACAATTTCACTTGTCAAGGTACTTTGGAAGAATCAGGCGGTAGAAAAAGCTACATGGGAAAATGAGGTTCTGATGCGTGCTCAATATTCTTAAGAATTGTCATGGGAAAATGAGGATCTGATGCGTGCTCAATATCCTTATCTATTCATTGATTAGCCAGATGTCCATCGAATTTCGAGGACGAAATTCTTTTAAGGAGGTAAGGTTGTTACTACCCATATTTGTAGTCAAAAGTCAAGGGTTGCATTATATAAGAGTTTAAGATGGATTAGATTTGAAGTTGAGGACTTACTTGTCTATCTTTGGAAGTTAAGAGACTTCCTTTGCAAAAAGCTCAATAACTTTACCAATTTAAATCCCATTTCCCATTTTTCCACTCACATATACACACGTAGAGACAGGAACCGGTAGAGGGAAGAATCGAGAAAGATCGAGAGAAAAGAAGGAAAAAAGAAAAAGAATGAATAAAAGAGAGATAGGAGGAGGAGGAGAGTAAAGAGATAGTTCAAGCTTGAATTTCGCTCATCTTTCTCTTTATTTTCTTCAANGTGAAAGAAGGTTGGTAGGCCCTGAATTGATTTAAATGGCTTCAGAAAATGTGAAATTGATTACAGAAAGTTTGAATATAGCACAAGACAGACAGAAAAGTTATTCAAATAGGCGCAGGAAAGATCTTGAATTTGCAGTTTGAGATAAAGTATTTTTGAAATTATCACCTTGGAAAGGAGTGTTGAGATTTGGTAAATGAGGAAATTTAAGTCCACGATACATTGGACCCTATGAGATTATTGAGCGGATTGGTCCAGCTGCGTATCGATTAGATTTGCCCACTGAATTATTCAGGATCCATGAGGTTATTCATGTTTCCATGCTCCGCAAGTACATTACAGATCCTTCTCATGTTCTAAAGTCTCAACCAATTCATTTGGAGGAAAATTTGACCTATATAGAAGAGCCGGTGAAAATTTTGGACAGAAAGGTGCAAATCTAGCGAAACCAAACAATTTCACTTGTCAAGGTACTTTGGAAGAATCAGGCGGTAGAAAAAGCTACATGGGAAAATGAGGTTCTGATGCGTGCTCAATATTCTTAAGAATCTTCATGGGAAAATGAGGATCTGATGCGTGCTCAATATCCTTATCTATTCATTGATTAGCCAGATGTCCATCGAATTTCGAGGACGAAATTCTTTTAAGGAGGTAAGGTTGTTACTACCCATATTTGTAGTCAAAAGTCAAGGGTTGCATTATATAAGAGTTTAAGATGGATTAGATTTGAAGTTGAGGACTTACTTGTCTATCTTTGGAAGTTAAGAGACTTCCTTTGCAAAAAGCTCAATAACTTTACCAATTTAAATCCCATTTCCCATTTTTCCACTCACATATACACACGTAGAGACAGGAACCGGTAGAGGGAAGAATCGAGAAAGATCGAGAGAAAAGAAGGAAAAAAGAAAAAGAATGAATAAAAGAGAGATAGGAGGAGGAGGAGAGTAAAGAGATAGTTCAAGCTTGAATTTCGCTCATCTTTCTCTTTATTTTCTTCAAGAAGTAGAGTAAATATTATGTTAAATTTTTAGGGTTTTAAATTATTGGTTTAATTTCAGATTGAGAGTAAGGAATATGATTTCTAGCTCAAGATTCTTGATTGGATATCTCCCATTTGTATCAAGGTAATGAATACTATTTTTGGGTAAACCTTAGCATTTTTATTTGTGTTTTTGAATAAGTATTATTACCAGAAATAATTATGTTGATGGAAGTCCTCACTTGAAATAATGATCTTATGGAACAAGATGAAAAATTAACTGGTTGAGTTATAGTTACTAGTTGTCACTAGATTGAAGTGGGTAGTTGCATTTATGCTTGGAATAAAAGTTATATTGAATTAGTTGTTAGTAAATGGACTACAAAGTGTAATTAATTCCATTTGATTAAAGGAATATTTTGGGAGAGTTATTCAAGTATCGAGAAATTTAGTTTAAGTATTAAAGCATTATATATTAAGGGTTTCTTGTTTTGATAGTGGTTAAGTTGGTTATCTTGTATGGTATTTCAGATGGTGACGAAGAAATTGGAAAAGTTTACCGATCGTCATAGATTGTAGCTCATTTTGAGTGTGTGGAAAAGCTCATTTTGGGTATATTTTTTGTGTGATATTTCAGTATTTCTACATCTTATTGGATTTCCAATTATAGAATTCAGATTATTCAGTTCTCAGTATAAAGCTTTCAGCTTATAGTATTGAACAACGAAATATTTCAGAGATTTTCGTAGACATCAGATTAATTATATTCGTTATACTTTATAGTTACTTATTTAGAATGAAGAAAAAAGGATTTTATGATGCTATCATGTTTAAGTTTATGAAAGTATTATCAGATTTCAGAATTTTTCAAAGCTTCATAAGAGTAAGAATTTTCAAAAAATATGCATAAATGAAAGAAAAATATACTTATTTGTAAACTATCCACTCAGTGAGTTACAAGCTCATATATTTTTTCACCTCTTCTCTTATCAGATAGCAGCATTAGAGCTTGTTGATCCACCGAGTTGAGCCACACTTTGTCTTTAATCGTATGACTCATTTATCCATTTACATACTTCATATTTCTTTTGGGATATATGTATGTTGTGTCAAAAAGTTAAATTGTAATTCATGTATTCATATCATGGACTCACTACATATTAGATATTTTGAGTATATTTGGGACTTTTGTTTGTAAAATATTTGTAAAGGTCGACTTCCAGTATTGTATATTGGATAGTTTGAGTTTTGAGGAGCTGGTGAATCCTATTTTAAATTATATGTACTGGTTTGAGAATAAATGGTTATTGTTCAAGTGGTTTTAGTCCATATTACAGGGGAAACTCTATCAAAATTTTCATAAAATTGAATCACAGTTAGAACAGGTCAAAGTCGTCTTGGTAGTGAGTTCGGCACTTGGCTGGTATCTACCATCAGCGCACGACACGTGTTGGGTCCATTAGGGTGACTTGGGACGGGTCGTGTCATAAAAGTATGATCAATTGCTTCAGAGTGCGGAGATGAGATTTCATGAGAATACAGAAACTATTGAGAGAAGGTACAACAAAGTCCACATAAATAAAGTATTAGCCGAGATGATGATGATGATACATGACAGAAATGCAGCAACTTGAACGCTCTCACTAGAAACGGGCAATGTTATGTTTGGTAGATTGCAGTAGTTGGTAATTGATATCCATCTTAAGCTCACTGCAGTTTTAGCCAGTTAAAATTTAGTTAACTAATATAAGAGTGGTTGTGTCAGCAACTTGCTGTAATGTTTGTTTTGAAGCCTGTAAAGAAAAATGCCCATCATATCTGCACATTCAACTCAACATCTCGTAAATGAAAAAACACGTTTATTGTCTGATATGTTATTTAATTTTAATTTACAACTTTTTCTCTTTCTTAATGTAGCTATTGACATAATCATCTATTTTGCAGTGACTACAAACCCACCTACTGATGAAAGCCATCGGAATATTTCGCAGCAGATTAGACCACAAAATGCAACTGGTCCAAAAGACATACTGGAAAATAGGCCAATAAAGCACTCAGCTTTTCAATGGTTCAGATGTCAAACCAAGCTTCGGCTTCTGCAAGAATTATGTCAAGACAAGATGAACCTTCAGTAAGATCTTTCATGACATCTCCACAAGTTGTGACTTCAACAGGAATAGTGAATTGTACGTTAGACGTCCAGCAAATTCCGAAAACAATGGGCCAAGCTTTGCCCAATCAACCTGTTACACCCCCATTCATTTATATTCAAAGTCAAGAAATTATTTAGTCGAAGTCAAGAATCTCAACCGTCAAAATTAGCCAAATAAGGACTTAAGTTGAATAAATGATTTCACGTGGCTTAATTTATAATTATTAATACTTGAAAGGCTAGAAATAGTATATAAAGGAATATAGGGATTTACTTAATATTATTGGATATGAAAGGACTAAATATGATTTTGTAAGAAGCTTGGGACTTGAGAGTTGCAATTATATTATAGTTATCCATTTAACTTAACCTTATCCACCCCTTTTTGGCACAATTTTTGGGAAAGCAGAGAAGAGTGTGGAGAACGAAATGAGAGAAGAGAAAAAGGAAGGGAAAAAAGGAAAAGGGAAGAAGGGAAAAAGACACAAGTAGATGCTGACTTTTATAAGTTTGGGTTTTTTATTTCTTCAACATCTCCTTCCTTTAAAGAGGTATGTTAATTAAATTTTTAGGATTTATGAATAAATGTTTATACTCAAATTTAAGCAAGAATTAAAGTTTATTGATATATATATATATATATCTTAGGTATTAAACAAGTAGAAAAATATATATTGGAATATTAGTGTAAGAATTGTGAAATGGGTTTGCAAATTAGAGCTTGAATATATGATTTATTGTATGTACGCGATATAAAATACTTGATTTATGATGTATGAAAGTGAGATACGGAGTTGAGGTTACTCACTTATTTGTGTTTTTTTTTATATTTTTTTTTTTATTTTTTTTTTTTTTTTTTTTTTTTTTGTCAATAAGTTTGGAGACAGTTTTAGTGTACAGAAACTGGTGCCACAATTCAATAATCTGGAATGTTAGTGCTATTTTTGTCAACCTCTGATTTTCAGATTTTAAATATTTGGTTGAAATTATAGGATAAATATTGAAAGTTAGGTATTGGATTAATATATATATATAAGGTAGTGATTTTATGAAAGTATAGTGATTTAATGGATTTGATCATATGGTAATTTATTGGTGAATAATTAAAGAGAGGAAAAGTTAAGAGAAATAAAGGTGTAAGAACAAACATAGAAGTCGAAGAATTACATGATGGATTTGCATTAGTTACTTATCGGATTTTAATTTGAGTTGTTATATCGTTATTTCATGTATTGACGTGAAAGTTTGGAAATACTCGTCAATTTAACCAAATTACTATCCATAAATCTGTGAGTGAAAACCTTAAATTTTTTCCAGTATTGTCAAATTAATTATACTATTATATATTTTATGCAATTATGTGAATTATGTGTCAAATTACATGATTAATGTGGAAATATTATTTTAATATGATATATGTGAAATTTTAAAGATCTTATATGGATTATTTGTGAATTGGATTGTGAGAGATACGTGATATTGAGATCAACCAGAAATGTACCCGTGATTATATGTTTATTCTTGTTCACTTAGGGGCCTTGGCCGTGTTCTATACTACATTGAGAGGTCTTGACTGTGGATGAAGGGGTCTGACTGTGTATAAATAGTTCACTAGGGGGCCTTGGCCGTATTCTAGTATTGATTATTAGAGGTCTTTGAGACCCACTTCCGTTCACTGAGGGGGCTTGAGGCCCGTGACTGGAGTGTTTAGCCCAAGGGACAATCTACACGCATATGACCAGAATATAGATTTCAGTAAGATGGTACATTTTTTGTAGATTTCCCGATACATGTGATGTGATGAGATGATGGTATATATTTCAGTTGATAATTATATCATGATTACATGAATAATTCATGCTTTGATTATTAATATCTGATGTGTGAACTGTTAATAATACGAATTCAATTTTTGATAAATATTTATAAACGACAAAATATAACTATTTCCAAATTTTCCACTCACTGAGTTATCAACTCATATATTTCCTACGATTTTTCCTATAGGTAGCAGTTGGTTCTTTATAGCTAGAGGAGTCTGATGATTTCAGAGTGGTAGCCACACGACATATTGAGTGACATGATATATTTGATAAAGCACAAAGTAATTATTAGAGTCCATTGCATTATATTTTTCGTAAGAAATTGATTTTGGCACATTTTGTAGTAATTCATAGTCAGTCGTGGTGGGTCTAGCATTTAGTCTGCATCTATTATCAGCGCACGTCAAATTTTGAGTCCACTAGGATGATCCGGGATGGGTTGTGTCAGTTGGTATCAGAGCATGGTTTTGAAAGTTTTCATAGTTCATGCATTAGCATATCATGCATATTCAGCATGTATGGTCACATGTCGTGATGGCAGAAATCACAGGCTCTGAAGCTCTTGCTACTAGAGTGTTTGGAACCTAAAATGATAGAAGAATATTTTTAATATATTTAGAAATGACTATTATGTATGTATGTCAATTGCAATGATCTAATAGATGACAAGTGGATGAAAGCCAGAGGGCTAACGCAGCAATTACTGAAGCTGCTGCTATCATCCCTGATCTGCGGGATGAGATGGAAACGTTAAGAGCTCAATTACTAGTGCTTCAACGCGTGGTTGGCAATGGGCAAGCCACCGCACAAGAGCTTATTCTTAGACTCAGAATTCCAGAACCGTGTACCTACGGAGGGACGCGCGATGTTAAAGAAGTTGAGAACTTCTTGTTCGATAAGGAACAATACTTTCTTGCGGCTTCGATTCAAGAAGAAGCGAGAAAGGTTACAACAGCTACCATGTATCTTGGTGGAGATGTAAAACTATGATGACGGATGAAGTATGCTGATATTCAGGCCAACAGTGTCCGAATATATTCTTGGGATATCCTCAAAGAAGCAATCAGACCTCAATTTTTCCCAGAGAATATGGAATATAAGGCACGTCGTTCCTTACAAGAACTGAAACACACAAGCTCCATTAGGGTGTATGTGAAAATCTTTTCAGGACATATGCTGAATATTTGAGATATGTCGGAAAATGATAAACTATTCACCTTCATGGAAGGGTTGGAACCGTGGACACGCACGGAACTTCAGAGACAGAAGGTCACTGATTTGAGCGCGGCTATGGGAGCTGCTGAATGTTTAAGTGACTATCAACTGAAATCGAGAAATGGTCAACCTTCAGGAAATAGTCAATTTGTTAGAGGTCGTAACAGACCTTACAAATCAAGCTCGAACTCATGGGAGAGAGCGTTACTCTCAGAATAATGGATGAGCCTATGAAGGCACCTGTCAGAGTAACTTGCAGGGAAACTATCAGAATAGTCGTCAAGGAAACTATAATAGTGCCAGCAGTAGCTACTGGAATAGAAGAAAGGTAATGGAGGGCAGATCTGATGCTAGTCCTAAATTGCGATGCTTCTTATGCGAAGAACCCTACCGGGTGGCAGAGTGTCCTTAGAAACGGATGGTGAATGCATATTGTCAACTAGCAAGTTGTGGTATGAGATCAAAGCAAGATGTTCCACAAGCTAGCTGTCATAGTAATCTTGACGTCAAAGAGGATGAGGAGGTAGTTGGCACATTCTCACAT
>CAIGRB010110095.1:55907-78735 GCA_903798255.1 Fraxinus quadrangulata
ATCGGCAACTGTTACTCTCTCATACTGTGAATTTCGCTCAGAAATGGTACAAACAGTCTGCAGATCTGAAGCGACGTGTGCTTAAATTGAAAAGATCCGAAAAGAATGTTGATGAAGAGATTCTTGGCCATCAGATTACTCAAGCATCTAAGAAATATCTTCAAGAGTACTTTGTCAAATAGAGCGGATGCAACAATGAGTAGAATAATTGGGCAAGTGAAAAGACCCTGAAACCTTCAAACCGTTTATTGAAGTATATCATTCATTGATGGCTCCGAAGACGTCGCCAAAGCAAATGGGGGAGAATGTCACTGACCGCAGCTTCACTTAAGCCTCGTGACCCTATCACAGCCGCAGTTTGCCCAACTTTGGCTGCATATTGTAAATATTAGTCTATTTTGAGTTGTAATTTTCATTCCATGTAATAGTTTACTTCAATTATAAAATAGCTAGAAAATAGGAAAAGTTTAGTATGATTCTTTGGCATTTAAAAGTCTACTCGCAGCAGTTGGATTTTTGTTCCGAAGTCTATTATAGGGGTATTAGCCTTTCAAACATTTTTCAAGCTTTCTAGTGTTTACCCCTGCACTAGCCAATTGCAATTTCCTGCTTTTATCAATTGTAATTTCTTGCTTTCAGTAATCAATGATCAATTTTCTTTCAATAGATCCCAATTTAATGTTTTAAGCTTTCTACAACTTGTAATCAAATCTTCTTTCGTCCTGAAATGACTGAGAAAAGGCGGAAGATGGTCTAGCGGAGTAAACTACTACCGCACGGTGTCCCTTTCTGTGCTAACAAGAAAGGTACCTTGTGAAACATGGGCTTGAACCATCAAGCCATGTGCACGCATAGCTCAAGCCCCTGCCATGCATGCGGATGGGCTTGGAAACAAGCCTTTTTAAGGTTGATTTCCAAGTTTGATTTCTAGTGACTTTTCATGAAAAAACTTAACTTGTCATGAATGGTTGAAACTATTTCGTGGGCCGTGACACTTCAAAAAAACTATGATTTTGTGATAAGATGTTTTGTGATATACAATAGTTGTCGCAATATGTGATTTAGCACGACACGTTTTTTAAGTTTGTCTTTAAGATTGATCCAAAAAAATAAGTAACAAAAAATATAAGACATTAAAAGTTGTCGTGAGATATGAGAAAATGCGATAAATAATAAAGATTGTCCCCAAAAAATGAAAGAAGCAATGTGCCAAAATAATTTTTGTGGAAACATTATGGCGACAAACTTTTATTTCTTTTAACAAAGTGTTTGTGGTGCAACATGGTCTACTTTCTGCGACCAGAAATATTTGTTGCTAAAAAATCTGTAGATGAAGGAAAAAATCATTACAAGAAATATTATTTTTTGCAATGGACAAAACGTTTCCGTAGGTCTTCTACAACACTCACCCGTATGTTGTAAGCTATAATGTTGTCATAGAGTAGAAAAGCACGGCAACGTGCATGAAGGCCTCAAATGCACGTTGTTGTTAAGTGTTTGCAACTTACTTTGTCCATTGCTTTTATTATATTTTGCGACACTCTTTACCTATTGTCTTTAACATTTTTTGGCAATATTCTTTTATTTTTTGCAACAAGTGTTTATTTTTTCGTCTAACTAAAGATGACATTTTAATATGTGATATAATTTTTAAAAAAATTTAATTATTTTTTACCAAGAGGAAAATTTTTATAATAAAAGTTTTATACAATTTCTAGAAAAAATTATTAAACTTTCAGTCACATAGTAACTTATAAAAAACAACTAGCCATACCAATCCATTAAGGAAAATAGATGTCTCAACATTTAAAGCAAATAAATAAACAAATCATAATTGTTATATTATCAACAAGCGATAGCATGTTGAAAATTGTTGCTAGTTTATATGGCTCTAAAGATGTGCCAACTTGACCCAATACAAAAGTATGCATTAGTGTCTCAAATGAGACAACCTGACACACATACCTGATAATTCTTGCTCCTCTTTTGTATTTTCTCTCAATAGGATATTGACTTGGTATCAATGGATGTCAAATGAACAGAGTGGCTTGAGACAGGTTTTGGACATGTCCAAGTCCTCTAATGTAACTTCTAGATTTTTCTAAAACCTCCTGCATAATCTCGAGTTCAATGGGGGCCTAAGATCTCTTTGGAACAAGTTGCTCTTTAATCTCAAGTATCATCTCATATTATAAGTAAAGCGAAAAGAGGAATAGAATTGAAGACTATCATAAGGAAAATGTTTGTGCCTAATCATTATTATCGGGAGCTTCATAAAAAATTACAAAGTCTCTACCAAGGTTCTAGAAGTGTGGAAAATTATCACAAGGAGATGGAGATTGCGATTATTAGAGCAAATGTTGAGGAAGATAAGAAGGCCACCATGGCCTGATTTTTAAATGGTTTGAATAGGGATATAGCTAATGTGGTAGAGTTGCTGCATTATATGGAGTTGGAAGATATGTTGCATGTAGCTATGAAGGTGGAAAGATAATTGAAAAGGAAAGTTGCAACATTATGTGGAATTGGCAGATATGCTACATGTAGCTATAAAGGTGAAAGACAATTGAAGAGGAAACGAACAACTAGGTATTCACCAGATTCTTCGGGTTCTAACTCTTTTTGAAAATTGAAGTGGGATAATAATAAAGAAGATGTGGCTGTTTCAAAAGGTAGGACTGAGCTGCCGAAGGGAAAGGAGGGAGTTGGTAGTAAGGCTACACCCAAGGTAGATTTTCAACCATCAATGAATCGGGATATCAAGTGTTTTAGGTACTTGGGATCGTGACACGTTGCTTCTCAATGTCCAAACAAAGGGACGACGATCTTGCGAGACAATGGAGAAGTGGTTAGTGATAGTGAGGGTGAATATGATGACATACCGGAATTGGAAGAAGCTAGCAATGGTGAGGAAGTGGATTATGCAATAGGAGATATTGGTTACACGACGAGTTCTTAGTGCTCAAATCAAAGTGGATGACTTGGAGTAACAAAGGGTAAATATATTTCATACGAGATGACACGTCAACAACAAGGTATGTAGTATGATTATTGATGGGGGGGTAGTTGTACCAATCTGGCTAGCACAATACTTGTTGAAAAATTGGGATTAACTATGCTAAAACATCATAGGCCTTACAAATTGCAATTGTTGAATGAATGTGGAGAGTTTAAGGTGATAAGAGAGTATTGGTGAGTCTTTCAATTGGGCGATATCATGATGAAGTGATGTGTAGTGTAATTCATATGCTTGTCGGACATATTTTGTTGAGGAGGCCATGACAATATGATAGGAAGATGATTCATGATGGGGGTACAAAAATGAGTACAGCTTTATTAAGAATGGGAAATCTATTATTCTTACACTGTTGTTACCACAACAAGTATATGAAAATCAAATCAAGTTGAAAAGTGAAAAGGAAAAAAGATTGAGAGAAAAGGGAAGTCAGATTGACATTTCACAACACGAGAGCAAGAGAGAAAATAGTAAGGTGACTAAAAGTGAGAAAAAAGAGTAAAGCCACAAGAGAGAAATGTAAAAGAGTCTCGTAAAAGGAGAGAAAAGTCGAAAGTGAATTTCTTTACAAAAGGGAGTGAGTTGAAGAGGGCAGTAGTTGAGAACTGACATATGGTCTTGTTGGTTTATAAGGAGTCACACCCCTCCCTTGTTTGGCTACTTCTTTGTTGCAGAAATTCGAAGACATGTTTTCGGAGTACATGCCTAGTGGGCTACAACACATTCGAGATATTGAATATCGAATTGATTTTGTACCTGGAGCTGTCATTCCAAACATGCCAACTTATCGGAGTTATCTCAAGAGACTAAGGAACTTCGAAAGCAAGTGGAAGATTTGATGAGCAAAAGGTATGTGAGGGAGAGTATGAGTCAATGTGTCGTGTCAGTGCTATTTGTGCCAAAGAAAGATGAAACTTGGAGGATGTGTGTTGACTACAAAGCTATCAACAATATAACGGTAAAGTATCGTCACCCTATTCCTAGGTTAGACGATATGCTTGATGAATTACATGGATCATGCATATTTAGTAAAATTGATCTTAAAAATGGTTATCATCAAATTAGGTTAGGGGAAGTAGATGAATGAAAAATCATTTTTAAAACTAAATATGGGTTGTATGAGTGGTTAGTTATGCCATTTGGACTTATTAATGTACCTAGCACATTCATGAGGTTAATGAATCATGTTTTAAGTGCATTCATAGATAAATTCGTATTAGTTTACTTTAATGACATATTGGTATATAGTAAAAATCTAAATGAACATATAGGGCGTTTAAGATATGTGTTTTAAGACAAGAACAACTTTATGCTAATTTTAAAAAGTGCACATTTCGCATGGAAAAAGTTATTTTTCTTGATTATATCGTTAGTGCTAAAAGTATTGAAGTGGATGAGGAGAAAATCAAAACCATCAAGGATTGGTCAACACCTAAAAGCATAACTTAGGTAAGGAGCTTTCATAGGTTAGCTAGCTTTTAATAGGTGTTTTGTTAAAGATTTTAGCATGCTTTCATAGGTTAGCTACTCACGGAGATTATAAAGAAAAGTGAAGAATTTTATTGGGGCATTGAGTAAGAGCATGGTTTTAATACTATTAAAAATAGGTTGTGTATCGCGCCGATTTTATCATTACTTGATTTTAACAATACTTTTGAGGTCGAATGTGATGCCTCTGGAATCAGTATTTGAGCTGTCTTAATGCAGGAATGAAGATCAATAGCTTAGTGTAGTGAAAAATTAAGTGGAGCAACTCTCAATTATCCTACATATGACAAGGAGTTTTATGCACTTGTTCGAGCTTTGGAGATATGATAGCACTACATGTGGCCAAAGGAGTTCATGATTCATACCAACCATGAGTCCTTGAAGCATTTAAAGGGTCAAGGTAAGCTAAACAAGAGATGTGTAAGGTAAGCTAGGGGTTGCTTGCTCAAGTTACGGTGGACTAAATATCTATCAAAACAAGTAAGGGAACAAATTTTATGTTTGGCTCGAAAGAAAACACCAAATGGATCAACTTGGTTCAAGCAGTAGACGAGGAAGCCGTTCCGGAAAGCTATGTGACCGCATAGCATAAACACGTATGCGGCCGTATGCCTCTATACCGAAACCAAATGGGGGGCTTTTCAGTTAATCTATGCGACTGCATTGAGTTACACTATGCAGCCACATAGTTCATTTCGGGCACATATTTTTTCAATTTTTGTGTAATCTTCTATTTAAGGTAAAGCTCTTATATGGTATATTTTTTTGATATCTTTAGGACTTAAATTATGTTTCTAGCTAGGTTTTAGGAATTCCTTATAAATAGAAATATTATTTTTATTGTAAGACAGACAATTATTGAGATATAATCGTGAAGCTAATTTGTTTTCTTCTTGTTCTTCATTGTTTTTAATTTTGAACTTATCAATAATTAAATTTTTGTGGCGATCAACAAATTCAAGTAAGGTTCATAAGTTTTGTGATCACGGGTCAAGATATTATTAGTGTTTGTCTTGGTTCTTATTTCAATAATTTAATTGGTCGAGATTTTCAAACATCGATTCTAGGCTTTCTTGGATTTTTCTAATTTGTCGTGGATTCCATAGCCACAATTGCTACATGGGTTCGCATCAATCCGACTCCATTCTTAATAAATGCACTTTGAAACGTCATTAATGGAGCATGAGAAATGCTTTAGAAGAAGTCAAAATCTTTAAATGGCGGAGAGGTATCTAATCCACCGGAATTATCGGACGTTAATAGGTTCAACTTCTCAAGTACCTTTATAAGTAATGAACAACGATTATTACATTACCCAATCTAATGCTTTTCAATAATAACCAATAGCTCATTGTCATTCTAAGAATGTTTCAAGACTAGATGTTGAAGTATTTTACAAATCACACATTCATGCTCATCACAACTTAGAGGAATAGGTTTTGCAAGAGTTTCGGCACTTGAGATGGTAGACATCTTTCCGACTTTGCAAATACCCAACTAGATCTCCTTTAGTTGATCCAAAATATCTTATTGATGATGATCAATCTTTCACTTTTACAATTGTACTTTTCATGGATATTATCTCAAGATATCATACAACATATCATCATATTGTTAAGTTGTGGAGTCTAATTATTGCCAAGTCCTAATTATTGTCACTTCGCAAAGCTGGTTGCAGATAGAAAATTTTAGTTAAGGACTATTTAGGAATTTATATTCTTGTAAAATTCTATAAAGAAATAGGAATCTTTTTAAAATTCAATTTTGTCGTAATTTATCTTATAAATATGAGCAATCCTTATGCTTTATGTATTATCATCAAATAAAGAAAATGAGAGGTTAGAGGAGATATGATTGATATTTGTTCTTGTAAACTTTTTTAATTATAGTGAATTACTGCAGTTGTGGAAGATGATATAGTCTCACATTGAAGCGAACCTTCTTTAAATTGATTCTTCTTTGTGTGATAGAATTGGGGTTTATAATTATCAACACATAAAAGCTCTAAAATTTCCTTTATTGAAACTTCATTAAAGGTAATTTAAAATATGAAATGAACGAAAAGAGATATAAAATCATTTAAAATAGTTCACAAGTGATACAACATCAACTTGTAGATCTAATGGGATTAAATCCCAACAATTAGCATTTGCATAAATCATGTATCAATATGTCAATCTTGACCATATCACCTCTTGGGATCAACTTAGAGTTCGTTCGAGGCTAAAAGCACCAACAACAAGATCCAAGGATAAAACTTGAGAGTGGCATCGACACTGGGGAACTAACATGTTGAACACATGGAGAAATTAGAGTTTCAAGATTGATACAAAGGTACAAGGAATATATATAATTGGAAAGCTTAATGAGCCAAGAGTCCAACTCATTTTACGGATAGGCTTATGCACTATCATGCTACATGGTCCAACTCATTTTGGACGTAACTCATGATTTTTCATCAGCAATTCATTATTTTGTTGAGCTACAAGTAGGAAATATATTAGTTCTGATTATTTTTCAAATCACGCTCACGATATTGCTAACGCAAGAGCATATTCGAGATTTGAAAGGTAGAAAAAGTTTTTCCAAACATATTTTCAGCAATGATTTTTTCTCCACATAAAGTTAATTTTGAACATATTTTGAACAGTTCAAAATTGTTACACTAACAATTTTAAAGTCTTGTAAGCGAAAGTGCATTCATTTATAGTGGGCTTTGGAGATGATTATAGTCTTTTGATGGTCATATCTTAAAATCAATTCTTTTCAAAGAACATGTGGATAAGGTATTCAATTTCAATATAATTACTATTGAAGAATATGATAAAACATTGTATAATAACATACAAATTAATCAAGTAGTCAATGTCAAAATGACATGAGTTATATATTTTCTTTAGAGACAAACACTAATTTAAAATGATGTACTCTTCAAAATATGTACTACTTCGAGAGTACGTTATGTTTTACTATTCATTCTTCAAGAACAATATGTTCATATACCGATGAAATATTGAAAATTATAATTCATGCCCTTCATGAACAAATAAAATTCTTTTGGAATATTAATTATAATGATGTGCTACTTGATGAGAAATACCAAATTATTTGTAATTGACAGATCTACGAGTAACATGTTTTTATAATATTAATTATAATGTTGTGTTACTTTAGGAGCAACAACATAATAGATTATAAATTTGAAGTTTATAAAATAACATATAAAAATATTTGATGAGGTTAAAAATATTAGTTACCATAGAGACATGATATGAATTTATGAATAAAAAGTAATTGCCAAATAGAAAGGATATGAATTTACATATAAAAATTAATTTCCAAATAGGCATTAGTAAAAAATCTTCGTATATACAAAAGTTAACGAAATTGACCAAATCTTTTATTGGCTAAATCTTTTAATTATTATTTTTTTTTTATTATTATTTTTAGCATTACATGTGAATCAATTCCGCTATAGGTACAGGAAACGATTCACCAAATTGTTACAGAAATTCAAAAATGCTGAAGTGGCATTTAATTAAAAAAATCTCCAAAATTGAAACGAAAAAAGAGAATTTCTCTCCATCCTTTTGTCCTAGGTCCAAAGAAAACCCTTCAAACCATCTCCCACCCAAAGCGAAACCGGCTGCCGCACTAAACTCCACCGCCGGCAGGCGCCGAGGCAGTGATGAACATACATCGTAATGGATTAACTTTGTATTTGCTATTTGGTTCGTCGTTCGACATACGTTTGAGGTTTTGGATATTGTGCAGTGGTACTCAAATTTTCTACCCTTTTGATAAGCAAGTTTGGCCATTGGAAGCTTTTAAATTTTGTTTAGTTTTAGGTTGCATTGCATAATTAGGTGCACTGCTTAGAATTTGTTCTGTTTTGAGGATAGTTGACCTGTGTTTTTTAGGACATGTCTTTACCTATTTAGATAAGAAAATCATACCAAGAATCTGTCTTGATCAAACACCAAGCAGGGAAATATAGCATTTGGACATCACTCATGGCATAATTACATGTTATAATACTAAAAGCATGAATACAAAGTCCATATCAGTGCTGAATTTTCTTGTACCTCATAAATAGCAGCCATATGTCGCTGTATATAATTTAGCATTCTCCAAAAGTTGAAGCAATTCATCTAAGTTTGGCGCAGTTGTCTTCAAATATGGGTTTGATGTCAGGGTTCGATTGGCTTTCTTCTTTACACAGTGGTTGGAGGTATGTGCCCATCGATTAGCCAGATGTTGGACAGAGATGGAGAAAGCTCAGTGGCGGGGCTTCTCTATCTAATTTTGGGGGAGATGGTGAATGATATTAGAAATCCAGGGTTTTGTTAGGTCGTTTTCCTTTTTCATTTATGTATGTGTTTCATTCCTCTGTCACGTCATTTTTTTTTTTTTGAATTCCTGTAAATGATCTGTGGGGTGTTTCCTGTACATATAGAATAATTCTATGTGAATTGACTATTGTAAACAGAATATGAAATAATTGCAGTCAGGAAAATGAAGGGGTTGTTCTCTTCGTATTTCATAGTTTTGAATTTTTAATTCATTTTCAGTTTTGTGTTTTGAGTGTTTATTTTGAAATTGCTGAAAATACGTTCTTTTTGTCATTCTGAAAAACTGTTTCTCAAAATAGAAAACTAGAAAATGCATTTACTTTGAAATTTTTAGAATTTTTTTTATAAGTAGTCTTTGCCTTGCAATGCACGAGCTGAAATCTTCTTTAAAGTAATGTTAGTGTATTAGTTGTGTTGGATTCTTGTGGAATAAACATCTTCACTATGACTATAGTGAAGAAATTTTTTTGACTATGCAAAAATTTCCAGAACATAATATGTTGAATAAGAACAATTAAAGTTACCGGAAGAAATTAAGATGAACAAATGCTGATAGGACATAAAATTAAGATGTACAAATATATGGAAACATTTTAATCAGTATTGAAATGGAAAGAACTCGAAAGCTGATAAAATTATAGATAACATCAAATACTGGATCAAAATGGTCAATGTCGAGCGGAGTGGAGTGACGAGAGCGGAGTGCACTAGTCTCCACACAGCGCGGAGAGCAGTGCGGGGAGCTCTATCCGTGCAGAGAGAAGTTTGAGACGAGTTTCCAGCCGGCGAATGGATGGTGAAATGGTCTTTCTAAAGGCTAAAGGCTTTTGGTAGTTGAATGTTTAAATGGTATTTTGAAACACAGTTATGTCAATAACAAAAAAGATATCAAAATATTTAAAGAATCCTTTTCAACTCATAACTGTGACTTCATGAAAGATGCAGGAGAAGTTTACAATGGTGCTTCTAGCCTCCATAGGTACATCTCATGTTCAAAATAGACGGTCATAAAATATGGAAATATTTTTTTTCCAGATATTAAAAACATAACCTAAATTAAATTTNAAAAACTGTTTCTGAAAACATAAAAATGGAAAACGCTTTTACTTTGAAACTTTGAGAATTTTTTTTAATAATATTTTATTCAAAAAATCTGATTATTCAATAAATTTTAATGGCTTAATGTTAATATAATACTAAAATATATAATAAATCTTGTAGTTGGTGAAGCTTCAAATGTTGGTTGTCCAGTTATTAAAAATACAACCTAAATTACATTTTTCAAAACAGTTCAATCGATACGATTAGAAGTTTACGTGTCACGACAAAATGAGTAAATACTAAAAAAAATATAAAATAAATCCACGGAGTCATGTACGACGTCTTGAGTAGTCATTCCACATGTGTGTAGCAATTTAATCCCTGACTAGTCCCATTTGAGATGTTTGACTAGCATCAAAATGTATGGCTTCTTGATCTTGACCTGACTCTGGTATATCTTGAAATACTATATTCTCCTCTGAATACTCAGCGACCAACCTGTCTAAAGCGTGCTCCTGGCGAATAAAGTTGTATATTGCGTAGCATGCAGTAGGAATTTGTCTTTATCTACTAAGAGGATAATTGGTAATTAATTTCAAAATAGGAAATCTTGACTTTAAAACTCCAATGCAACGTTCAATAATGTTACGACACGAGGAATATCTATAGTTGAACAATTCTTCCTTCCCACGTAGTGTTCCCTGTCCAACATGTCACGTAGATGATATCTTTGACCTCTATAAGGGGCAAGAAATCCAGACATGTTTGGATAGTCAAAATCAACAAGGTAAAATTGATTTGCAAAATTAAAAAAAGACTTACAGAGTGTAACACTGTAGGTAAATTTGCAATAATTATTTGAAGTGTAAGAATATAGCTCCATGTGGCATTGGAAAGTTGTTCGAGCTTCTTGTGACTGCGTCAACGAATACTCGCGAATCATTAGCAGTACCTTCTCAGACAGAATGCACAAATGTGAATTTCATATCAAAATCACATGCCAACATCACATATGGTGTTACATTAGTTTTCCTTCCACGAAAAGATGTTTATCGCAATGCAGGTACCCAAGCTGCAACATGTACCAGCTATTGCGCATATGCAATCCTTAAAGAAAGGATATGTCGCAAAATCCGCTCATGCAGTACATCTTTATTCATCAGACAGATTATCTCAGTGCCAAATGAACAAACATCCTTACAACTCCTTTAAACCATTTGTGTACCATGTTGCTGGAATGCTAAAACCTATCACCAATAATACTGTATCGTGTACTATGCTCTATAATCATCAACACCCTTCTCGACGCTCAATTTTTTTTCCATCTTTCAACAATCCTTTCTCTTTCAAAATATCACAAAAATCCATGAAAACATGTTTCTGCATATGAAAATTACGATAGCACACGTCCGGATGTCCATTCAGAATTTCTAGCATGTACATTTTTCCCATAAACAATGATGTTCTACAAATTCTCTTGCCGATAGTACTTTCTTTGTTGGCAAAAAAGAAATTAAGCATCATTAAATCTTCAAAATTTGCGTCAAAATCATCCATAAATAACAAATCATCATCACTCGAATCTTCATCAATGAAATCATCGGTACTCACATTATCAACCACATTTGATTCACTGACCATACTGTGAACAAAATATATCCACAGTAATTATCATAAGTCATATCAACCATCATTGATTCAAATAAAACAAGCAATCAATCATTGACAATTTAAAGAAAAATTAACATCAGTTCTACAACCAATAACATCACAAAGTTCATAAATGAAAACAATACAACATCGCCAAGAAAGGTAAAAAAAGTACTTTGAGCTGTGAATATAACACAGCACTTCAACCTTCAATATCACAAATTAAAACAACAAGACACTAGAGAAATTAAAACAACAATTATATGAAAGTAGTTCCAAGATAGGTCTTCTCCTTGCTTCTGGCATCTTCACAAATGACACCCTAAAATTGAGATCCTTAAAAGCCTTTATTGCTTTCATATAAATCTCATTGGACACCCCGTCCATATTGTTTAAGATGTCCAAGCAAATAATATTTGAATAAGGATCTGGACTATCAGTTTTACTATCCGATTGATTACATAATTTTCCTTGGATCTTTGCAAGCTTTTCTTTTAAGTAAAGTATTCTAAGTTCAGTTTCTTCGTTCATCATACTAATTGTAGATGACCATTGTGCCATGCAGGCCTCAAGTTCATCACTTTTACTGACCTTAGGTTCCTTACGTCGGCGTTCACCCAATATATCAATTTCGTCACGCCAACGAGTATTTGAAACCTTACCGATTTCATCATCATTTTCCACATATACATGCACTCCCATGTTTAAAAAATCATTTTCTAGTTGCCTTTCTTCCTCTGATGTGTTTGGAAGCTGAGTGGAGGCATTGCCTAATCCTCCAATAGCTGTAGTCTCGCTAAATATCTCTACATGAGTGTGGTAGTACTTATATCCTTCCCTTTTGAACATTTTGTAATCCAACTTGTTAATCTACCATTGAAAAAAGAAGCCACGTTTTCATAGTGTTCAACGAAAAATGGGTACAATTGATGAGATAAAAATTAATGATGAAATATATCGTATAAAAGTGTTGTCAAACTTCCTCTGCAACATTAACTTTGTTGGTATTTGGATCCCATGTAACACCTGTATGTCCCAAAAGTTCGGAGAACATGCGATGAATCTTACATAAGCGGTTCCACTTTCCCTTTAATATATCTATTCCGTAATCCATTTTTGTTGAAATTATCATGGTTTCATTGATCCTGCATCATTCGTCTTTCATGAATGTAGAACATTGCAATGCATTTAATTTCACTTTCTCGTAAAGAATTTCGATAAAAGCCTATCTATTCTCGTGTGGCCATGACATTTGTCCTTATTCTTAACTTTGTGACCACCCATGTTCTATATTGAATATAAATCAAATTATCAAGATATATATAAGTCCTTCCATAGGCACATATCAATGTATTTAATTATAGTCACATACCGCAAATTATATCAAACATAAAAGTAAGAATGATGATCATATCCCAATACAAAAAAAAAAAAACAATTAAATTATTGAAACAGAGAGAAATATAACAACACAAATCTAAAATAACCATATATGAAATAAATAGAAAAGGGACCACAAGCATAACATAAAAGCACAGAAACAATGAAATTATAAAAACAAAGGCAAAATTGTCATGAATTATATGAAATGTTCAATCCAATCCATAGAGAACTCACATAAACAATTCCCGTTAAACCCATTATCATACAGACAAAAAGCCCCACAGAAAGATCATTCAATATTCATCCAAATGCACCAAAAATAATGTAATAATGAAAACACATGGCCTATTTTATTTTATGAAGAAAATAGAGAGGGCATTATCACACTGAGGAACATTGTACATAAAATGAGAAAAAGCCACAACTTATCAATATTCAGACCCAACACAAATTCAATTAAAGATTACTTACCTGCTGATATTGAGACAACGAGTAAACGATAGGAGGAGCATGATAAACAGGTAGAACCACTGACGGGATAGGTGATGGAGAAGCGGCGCCAATGTACGGGACATGCACTGGAGTTTGTCAAAGGTGAAACAACGTCGAAAAATAAGACAGAGGCCGTGGACGATGCATAAGTATATTGGGTTTGTGAGAGGGAAGACAGAGGAAACCCTAGACAAGAACTCTAGAATGAATCTTACGGGAGAGATGATATGTGAGAGATAGAATGTTGTTTTTTAATTTGGGTGTGTTTTTCGTGTTTTCATTCATTTTCGTGTTTTTGCTTGAAAATGCTCAAAACATCTTTTTGGTGTTTTGAGTTTTTAGTATAATTTTCTTTTTGTTTTCAAAAATTTATTTCCTAAAATAAGAAAGAGAATGCGTTTTCACTGTTTTGAAAAATCGAAAACAGAAAATAGCAAAGAAAACAACCCCGAAATAATTGCAGTCTCATTAATGCATTAGTGCGTGAATTCGATGCAAACAAGAAAAATGGCAGTCTCGTTAGTGCATTAGTGTGTGAATTTGATGCAAACAGGAACATGAAATAATTGCAATAAATTCATTAATTTATTGATGATGCACATGAAAAAAAAAATGAATTGCATGAATTGTGGTATTTGGAAGGCAAACTAAGTAAATAAAAATTCATGCATATCTATATATAAAAAAAATTCATATATCACCAATTAATTTCGATATATATGACAAACGATTATGCTTATAAAAATTATCACTTTAATTCACTTTGATTTTGAGAGAATTATATTAATAACGTGTTATAAAATAGAAAGAAAAGGAGAGGAGAATGAAGTCAATAGACTTGTGTATATTTTATTGTGAAATCAGATCCTCATATTTATGATGAAGAATTAGGGATATAATGATAATAACTAGGATTGTATGAGTATAATTGTCATGCATTAATAAACATATTTTTTTACAACAATTTTGTATTTATTTTCGAATATTAAAAATAGTTAAATAAGCATGATTGAACCAACCAGTCGAGCAACTAACTTATCGAGAAAAGAAAGAAAGAAATGAAAGCCCCAAGTCTCCATTATGATTTTTCTCGAGGTCTTGAGGTGCAATTTAAAAAATTATTATTTTTATTTAACATTGTGTAAAAATTATAGTTTTTGTTGTTGTTATTAATATTTAAGAATAAAAAATCATAAAATTTTGAAAATACGCTGAAAAATTCTTAAAAAGTCATAGAAAATTTTGGAAGTTACAAGCCAGCTTCCACCATTCTGCGACTGCTAGTTCTGTCCCGCTACTCTGTCACCACAAACACCGCCTTCTCCATAACTATTCATATTCAATGTTTAATTTTGTCATTCGTACATCAGTTATAACCTAAACGTGTACCGAAAATGAGCATCACATTTTAAGTTCAATTTATCGTGGCCACTTAAAAAATGTAATTTCCAAAAAAGCCCTTGCCTTGTGTGATTGTACAAAACCTTGGAAGTAAACTCTCACACAAAACAAATTGGTGCTCTCTCTCATCCAATCCTACAACGAGAATAGTGGACGGTTGATGGTGAGTAGATCGAGTGCGGGCTAATCGATGGTGAGAAGATCGACTAGGGTGACGATGGTATAACTTTCTTGACAGCTGCGATGTTTAAAAATGGATTTTAATTTTTTGAAGTTTAGTTAATTTTTTGTTTCAATCTTAATTTTTGTCGCTTTACACTGTGGCTTTTAGATGACATTAAATGTGTGCGAAGTTGTTTGTGGATTTTTGTTGTAAGTTTTCATCTTAAATTTCTGAAGAAACTCTAAATGGCAAAAGCATTCATTGAAACTTTTATTTTATCATTGTTTAATTTGTCAATCTACATCAACGATGGTGATTACCATAATTGGGAAGCATATTCCCAAGTAATAGTTCTTTTATATTAAGATAAAGAGTATTTTGTATTTGGAGTCTCTTAGAGATGTACTACGATTTTTTAGGCTTCTTCTTGAACTTAGAGATTATTTGGATAAAATTTTAAATTATAATATGATATAAATGAATGATGGATAAATAAATAGTAGGCGTATGCTACAAAATGTATAATTAAAATTAAAGTTTGATTTTGAGAAGTAACTTTAATTTACTTTTTTAGATTTTCCAAACATAGGCTTAATCGGGTTTGACATTTCTTCCATACCCTAATATATTGGTATAAACCCTTTTTTATATAAAGATCGGACATAGCAACCTTTCCTTCAAAATACATGGAGATGGAGGGTTTTGGCTTGAAGCAGGAACCTATGTTAGATTGCACATAAAAAACTAGATTTTTCTTACGTATTCAAAATGACTTCTATTTTTTCATTATGTTTGGGATTCCTAGGATTTGTTCGAGCCTCATTTATTTATTTATTTTTGGTTAATAGAGTTAGAAATAATGATTTTTAAAAAATTTGTGATAGAAAAGTAGAAAAAAAATTAGATTGAAGTGTAAAATTATTTTAATGAGATATGTAATTAAAAATGAATTTCAGTAAAATAAGAGTTTTTAAACAATGGGGGTCAAACAGGGGCATAGTAGCTTCAAAATACATTTGATCATTTTTTGGAGGCTAGAACGGTATAAATCTATCATCTTTCTCCTAATGCCCTTGTTTGGTACATATATTTAAAATTATTTTTACTCAAAATTATTTTTAACCAGACATTCTTCCATTAAAATAATTTTAAAAAAATTTCCTACATTTTCCAAAAATATCTCTTTCTATAAAATCTATTATCAAAAAATCTACTTCAAACATGACATATATACAAGAATGAAAGACCCAGTTTGGCATATTCGAAATTTTAACAAATTAAAGGGTTACATTTTAAAGAGGATGAAAATTAAAGGACAATGTGCAATAATAGGCTTAATAATATAAAAATAAAAGGGAAATTTACAAAAATGTCTAATTTCATGCTCGTCAATTAAAAAATGTCTAATTTTAATAACTCTTGCAAAAATAACCAAATTTAATACTAAATTGTCTATTATATACTTAATGAAAAATGAATGATTTTTTTTTTTAAATTTGTCACGAATTTCGAAAAGAATAATTAATTTCCATGAGAAGATATATTAAAATTACGTTTTTGAAATTTTAAAAGTTGTTATAATTTATTGTGATTTGACATTTACCTTTGAAATAAGTAGAGTAAATTACGTGTCAAAATTTTACTGATCGACAAAAATTTTAATTGTATGTACATTTTTATCTTTATAAATTGTGTTTGAGTCACATTATTTTGAAATAATGTATTTTGAAATAGTAAATTGATGAAAAATGTGTGGTTGAAAAAGAAGAAAAAATTATTAATATGATGAAAAATATTATTTTATTAAAGAATATGAGGTTAAAAATCAGTAGAAAAATGAGAATAAAAATTTTAATGTGTATCAAACATGAGATTAGTGTGGAATTATAAATTGTAAGATATTTTGATAAAAAATATTGTAAAATGAACATTAACAATTTTTGAACATTTTGCAACCCAAAGTTTCTTGTAATTTCTACAAAATAAAAATAAGAGAAATATTACGAGTACATAATTTTTATTTATAATATTCACATAACAATAGACTTACGCATAATATCACGTAACACTCGTGAACACCATGGATAAAAATTATGTGGCACTAGACTCATCCTAAAAATAAGGAAAAAACTTGTTGTACACAAAGTCTTACCACCCTCTAATAGGGGGTCACCATGTGTTAATTATGTAAAAAAATTTGTAAAATTTTGGGTACACGTAGCATCTCCCTGAAAATAAACAGCTATTCCAGCAAAAAATCAAACACTCACTTCAAATCTTCCGTCACATACCTGAGATAGGGTTTTACTTCTTCCTGTCCCTTCAAAACCATGAAACTAGCGCCTCTTAACACCGTCGGGAACGCCCATGACGATTCGGTGTGGACGGCGGCGTGGGTTCCGGCCACCGATGAGTCTCCGCCTCTTCTCCTGACGGGATCTCTTGACGAGACTGTCCGTCTGTGGAACCCAGAGGGTCCCCAGAAGCTCCAGACTAACACCGGTCACTGCCTTGGTGTGGTCTCTGTGGCCGCCCACCCCTCTGGTAGAATCGCTGCCTCTGCCTCCATCGATAGCTTTATTAGGGTTTTTGATGTTGCCACAAATTATACTATTGCAACCCTCGAGGCTCCCCCCTCTGAAGTCTGGCAATTACAGTTCAATCCCCAGGTATAAATTAGTACAAATTATGTAAAAAACATTTTTGCATTTTTGTCATTATTATTCCGTGTGCAAATGAGCCAAAAAAATGGTGATAAAAAGGATTCATGTTACATTGATTAGATGCAGTAAGTATTGCAATCATGAGAAAAGAAGTCAGTCTAGCAAAATGGGAACATTAGGTGTATTTATTTGTTTTGGATTGGGAAAGTGTGATTCAATTTTTTAGGTTATATGTTTATAATTGCCCATGCCTGTGATAGGTGCGATTGTGCAAATTAATAATCATTTACCGAGAATATGTTTTATGGGTTTATGTATCTGGTATGCATGTGAAAGGAGCAAAAAAAATTGTTGTTCCCTGTTAATTATTAACTCTCTTGAAGTAAAAGTATTTGCTCTCTATTTTGTGGTTCTGTGAGTACAAAGAAATAGATTCGGTTTTTATTTGGTGGAGTAATTATACTAGTTGTGTCTCTTATATTAGTATTTGGAATGAGGTGTTGGGGTTGTTTAACATGTTAATTAGTTAAAGCAAGCGATTTGTTGGCCCGAACATATTTGGACATCTGGACAAGTAACAATTGCATCAGAAATCAAGTTAAGCTGTAAACAATGGGAAGACTTTTGAAAAAGATTAAAATTACAGATATTGAAATAACATGCGGGTAAGTAAGTGAGAATTTGTTATTAATTCACATCTTTCTAGCTGGACGTCTTTCTCCTATTATGGGCTTTGTTAATACCAAATCAATTTCAAATGCCCTGTTAATGGAGGACTTGAAGAACAGTAATAGTGCAATAATGAGTGTGGTTGTGAGGTTTCCCTAGATGTGGGGTGTGAAAGCAATTTCCCATTGAATGCTAGAACTGAAGAAATGATCAGTTCCCTGTCAAGGACGAATTTTGTTTTATAAGGGCCAGGAGTGAGTCCTGAGTGTTGTGATGTACTAGGGAGGCAGTTTAGTGAATGGTATTTTATGAAAATATCTCGTTTTTGTTGCTTGTTTGGGGCTTGAAATCAGAATCCCTTAGCTAAATAAAAAACCTTGAGCAAATTTTATGTTATTTTATTGAAATCTTCAAACTGTATTCAGCAGAAACCAATTTTCAGCTTTCTTTCCCTTTTTTGAATTTAGTTTTAATCAGTATTTACAATAAGCCCCCCTTTGGCCCTCTTTAAATTATAATTCATTTTTTTCTCTATTCTTATCAACCACACATTCTCCAATAAAATAATATTACACGTAAATTCGATAACTTTTCCTTCTTTTTTAACTACACATTCTCCAAAAAATTACTATTCCTCTCATTATAACGTGGAATAATGGGGGCCAAACGGGTGCTAAAGTTCTCATCAACTTAACATTATTAATGTAAGGTTGTATCAATTGGACCATTTTGTAATTAGAGCTTTTTGACTGATGAACATGTTGCAAACACAGAATTAATGTGAAGATGCAAGTACATGAAGAGAGGACAAAAGTAGAAAAGATATTTGATGGATTAAAGTAACTGGGAAAACGTTATGAGAATACCTAATAAAAATTTTGGTATTTACTAATTAAAACCCTTGAAACGTTATTAAAATGTTCAATTGTCTTAAGCTTAGTGCATGGTGGTTGTGACTATATAACAGAAGGGCATGCAATATTAGCTTTGCTGTAGGATGTTTTTAACGAAAAATTAGAACTAATGAAAAATTTATAGGTGTGATTCACCTCCAAATAAAAGAATGAAAGATGCAAAAATCAGTTCTGGAGGATGAAACAGTAAACACTGAATTCATGGATATTCTGTGGGAGTCGGTACAATTGTCTCTAAATTGACAACCATATGAGAAAAAGTTGGTCTCAATCCTTGAGCTATTTTTGTCTCCATCCATAAGAGCTCCATTGACAATCTTCCCCTATGCTTCGCAGTCTAATTCGCATCTTATTTTCATCTCTTTCTGATATCCATTTCTCTCCATGTTCTTTCGTCTTTCCTGATATTGGTCATCAAAGTTTTGCTAGAAGTTCAACTGCAACTAAAAAAATGCCAGTAATGTTACGATAATCGGCTTTCTATTATTTGTATAGCATGTTTCTCCAAATCTTTTAAATTTATGAAGTACTTATTGGACACTTGACACTTGGAGCACATCATTGGATCGTTGTCTAATTGTTGCAGGGATTGTAAATTAAAGAAGTATTATCAAAGATGTTTAATATGCTTTGAAACTATTTCAAATGGACTTGATGCTTTATTTTGAGCAATTGTTATTATATTCGACACCATGTAACCATAAAAATGATTTTTGCATTAATGTATTTGTAGAGGTCCTGATTTCAGACGCATACTTGCATTAAACCTGTATTTGAATTCAATTAATGCGGTTTGCCTGTAAGGCTCTCAACATGCCTACTCTCTTATGCAAAATGTAACTTGCATTTAACTAACTTCTGTCTTAAGCTATTTTTAGATAATTTTTATTTAAATAATTTTTAACTACCTTTGACAACAATTTAGTGCATTAGTTATCTGGTTAAAACTTATTATCATTCAACTTTATCTTCTCTATTGTGGAGTATGTAAAGATTTATGCCATGTCATGAATATCTTTATGTATTTATAATTTTGGATATGCAATTTTTTACTTGTTTATTGTAAAGATGGAAGGCAAAACTTTTGTTTGACAAGAATTTAATTTTTTTTTCTTAAAATAAGTTTGATGATAAATCTTGAACTTGGAACTTTAATCCAAACATTGGAGATTTTCACTAATGCAGTTGTTTACGTCGAATGCTTCTGCTGTGTGATAGTGTGTCGCCGTCTTCTGTTCTGGCTCTCGGTATATCAGATGAATTTCAATATTAATAGGCCCAATAACACTTCTAGATGTATAGATATACAAGTGCTGGAAGTTCTGTGACTTCTGGCACTGGCACATTGTTGATACTCAGGTATGTGCTGGTGGATGTGAAGCATTTTGTAATTCATTGAAACTTCCATTGTTGTTCTGAATTAAGTTTGTAATGCTAATTTCTATTGATCTTAGTGGTGCTTATATGAAAAATATTCTGTGATGTTTTTTATCATGTCTGCATGGATTTCTTTAGCTTTCTATTGGAATTCGAAGAAACTAAACATACAGAAATTTGAGATCATTTTGATAGGCTTATAAATTATAATTTCACACAGTTCTCTAATATGGCCCTAATCTAATATGCAAGAAAGACGAATGGGTTTTAAATTTCTCTGTCATCATATACTCACTGCATTTTTAAATGCTGCAAACTATTCTTGTTGGGTGATTAGTGTCTTCAAGGTAATTGACTCAGCCATTAACTTTATTTTTATATTTTCAAGGGTACCACACTAGCAGCAGCTGGAGGTGGTAGTGCATCTGTGAAGCTGTGGGATACTGCTCAATGGCAATTGACTGCAACACTATCAGTTCCCCGACTAGAAGGCTTGAAACCCTCTGAGAAAACTGGCAGTAAGAAGTTTGTTCTCTCAGTTGCATGGAGCCCTGATGGTAGACAAATTGCTTGTGGTTCAATGGATGGAACCATCTCAATTTTTGATGTGACTCGTGCGAAATTCCTACACCACTTGGAAGGCCACAACATGCCTGTTCGATCTCTTGTGTATTCGTCAGCACCTCTTGATGCAAGGGTTCTCTTTTCTGCCTCAGACGATGGTCATATCCATGTCTATGATACAGAAGGTAAAACCTTGATTTCATCTTTGTCAGGCCACTCTGGCTGGGTTTTGAGTGTGGATGTGTCCCCCGATGGAACGGCAATTGCAACAGGCTCGAGTGACCGGACTGTTAGGTTATGGGATCTTAAAATGAGAGCGGCTACCCAGATATTGACTGGCCACACAGACCAAGTCTGGTCAGTGGCATTTGGTCCTCCATTAAAGACAGACGTTAGATCTTGTCTGCTTGCTAGCGTGTCTGATGACAAGAGCTTATCTATCTATAAATATTCTTGAAAATTCAACCCCTTGTGTTCTTTTGAGAAGACCTGTAGGGTGATAGTTTAATGTTTTGTATAGATGTTCTGATTGTTGTCGTAACTATCCTCTTTACATTCCCGTTACCAATTGTAAGTTAGCAATGAAATTTGTAGTTCAATTTTTTAATAGAATCTCACTCTTGCAACATATGCTTGTTAATTTTTAGAACTATGCTACAAGGAAAGTTTTATAGAATTCAAACAGAGAGAAACTTAGCGCAGTTTCATTGGTAGCAGGCAATGGAAAAAAAAAAAAAAAAGCTGCTAATCAGGCAGCGAATTCTGTGAAGAATTTTCTTGTACTTGGGGAATGTTCCTAATTTTTAGGATGTTAATAATTTGTCTATCAACGAATCCGAGGTAGATTTCGAGGTTTGTTTCTCTCTGATATATTCTGCAGTTCCTTTTACATTTTGCTTCAAAGATTTTTCTTAAAAATGAAATCTTGTCAGATATTTTGTTGCAGCATATTGTACCCCGTTGTGGAAATTTAAAAAAATATCCACTTTTTCATGGTCATTTGCAAAAATGTCCAAAATTTCTTACATTATATTTTATTAAAATTTAGACCAAAATACCCTTAATGAAAATTTCAAATTTCACTGCTATTACAAATGTTCTTATATAATAATTAAAATTGTGTAGCAAATAGAAATTTGACACATAATCTATGCTATCTATTTGAAAATGTACAAATATCAATTCATGCATTAAATGCTACATACTCTCTAGAAATTGGTCAATAATCATCGGTTTTTCATGATTTTTTGTTGGATTTTGATTGGATTGGGTTTAAAATCAATTCTAATCAAATTTTTATATAATTTTTAGTCGAATTCNGCTTGCTAGCGTGTCTGATGACAAGAGCTTATCTATCTATAAATATTCTTGAAAATTCAACCCCTTGTGTTCTTTTGAGAAGACCTGTAGGGTGATAGTTTAATGTTTTGTATAGATGTTCTGATTGTTGTCGTAACTATCCTCTTTACATTCCCGTTACCAATTGTAAGTTAGCAATGAAATTTGTAGTTCAATTTTTTAATAGAATCTCACTCTTGCAACATATGCTTGTTAATTTTTAGAACTATGCTACAAGGAAAGTTTTATAGAATTCAAACAGAGAGAAACTTAGCGCAGTTTCATTGGTAGCAGGCAATGGAAAAAAAAAAAAAAAA